>JARKHS020021272.1:0-48905 GCA_030143305.2 Amblyomma americanum
TGTTCAGTGTGGCATTTTGGTAATGAAACACTGTCATTTTTTCTTTGTTGTGATGTTGATAATTTTTGCAGCCATTAATTTTAATACGTTTTTGTTGCATGTGCAGTAAGGCTATCAAAAAATTTGGCTGTTTTCTTTGAAGTTTTCCGAACAAAAATTTTATGTTCGTTACTTTTCTCGTATTATGTCTGCTCTGTATTTTCCGTGCTAGAGAAAATTTGAAATAACATGTTTTCTCACCACCTCTTCCAATATCTGGCCTTCCATATCACCGTTTCATGTATCGAAAAATTTGTAATACTTCTTTAAATAATATGCCTTCATCTCCTACTCTTTAAAGGGAAGAATAAAGTGCATCAAAACGTCAAAAAATTCTTTTTCAAAAAGTTACCAGACTAGTGCAGTCATCAAGTCTGAGAAATTCGAGATATATTTTAGAACAATATAATCTATAATCGAAAAACCAAACGATGTCATGACAAGGAGTGACCTTACATAGTAGCACTGACAAGCCATATATGTGTCACCTTGGGTTATACGCCGCGCGTAGTTTATAACTGATGCATCGTCGGCGAGGGTAGCCTACTAAAAGCATATATGGACTTCTACAAATGTCTTCATGTGCGCCGTGCCTGAATCCATAAGCAGTAGCTTGTGAGAGTGTACAATTGCCATTTATTGGGTTGCATTGACATTTCTAGTGTTTATGCTTTAAATGTTAAAAGCAGCCGCGAGTTCTCCAGGTGAATCACTTCATACACATGCAACGCTTCATTTCGGGGCACTGGAATCATGACGCCACTGCCGTGGTAATCGAAGGTGATAACAATGTTCGTAAATACTGGCGTAGGAACTACAGGGTGAGCATTAGTAATAAACGGATGGATCAGAGAACATTGTCTTCATCTTAAAGAGCCATAATCTATTCAGTATAGGAAGTGGTTGCATACAGTATTATTCTGGGAAATTGGGATTGTAGTAATGACTTTAAAAAAATCTGTTCCTCTTTTTCGCCTGCTGCGCTGGGAAGATTTGTGATCGGTACGACGGTAACCGCCTGACCTCTGTGACTGCCTTAAAACACTAAGTGTCATCGTAGCGCTCCTGCAGTACAAGCACATTTAGACGCAAAAAAAATGCTTAGGCTTGATGCAGATAGAATAAAACCATGCAATCAAAGAATGTTAGCATGCTTCCTAAGCAAATTTACCGAGAAACTTTTTTAAGCATAGACATTCAATTACTAACATAAAAGCAGGTGATAAACAAAAGCGCTATTTGTAGTGCTGGTGCTGTGCGAATTTAATTCACAGTAAACTGTGATCAGCTCCTACCCGGTGAATAGTTTTAGAGTATAGCTTAAATATTATACTTCTCGACCTTCCATTATAGATGAAAGTTTAATTAAAATAGGAAAAGTTACGAAAAAATCATCAACACAGGATATGCGCTGGCTACAAGGAGCCAACAAGAAAGAGAACTGCTCACGAAGCTGCCAGTTCTACGGACGGCTCAGAGAATGAAAGGCGGAGAAAAAGTCTTTTCAAGGCTGACAACACCTAGTAAAATTAAAACGTAGGGAAGCAGCAAAAAGCAATTAACAAATAATAGACAACACAACTCAGAGCAAACCTGACGCAAAGATTGCGGAAGTACTGTAGACGCTGGAGGAGCAAAGATGAAGCACCCCTACAAAGTACTATACAGCCTCTAGAACAAGTACCAAATAAAACAAAGGGAAACACCTATATTGAAGAGAATTAAGGTGGAAGAATTTAATATCGTCACGTAGTGGTGACCGCAGTCGAAGAAGCGGGGAAGAAAGCAAGAAGTTCCTAAAGAAAACTGTTTATTGGGCTGACCTGCGCCCAGAATGACTGAACCACTGGACGGCGGCGAAAGCAACAAACGTGCTCGGCGGTCGTCGAACCGAGTGCCCGCCGCCCTCAGCAGTGCTCGATTTAGAGCTGATAGCGAACTTTCGAGGTAAAGCGTGCAAAATTACTAAAACATTAGGAAACAAGGTAGGATTGGCTCCGCTTGGATGCGATCAAACGAGATAATTGTGGCCGATTCTTGCATCAACAAACAACTTGATAAAGCGGCGTGGCGGCAGCTTTGAAGAATGAACAAACACGACAAATATTTGTAGCATTATTATACCAAGACGAAAAGTAATGTAACAAAAAAATACATAAAAAGCACTATGGGTAGGAGAAAACTTAAGTAGTGAAGAAGACTCATCACAGATGAGCACCCAAGAAGGAAGGAAAGTGAAATATGCACATAAGGACGAAGAGTGCTGAAAACACGACGAAAGAAGCGTCAAGAGCAATCTTCCACAAGATGACCCAGTTCAACACGGTTATCTTGATTTCTGTTGTCAGGATATCAGGTCTAGCAGGAGCGGACGTGAAAGTAGAACAGCTGAACAGTATAATCATACACGACGTCAAGCTAAAGTTTCTCACACTAGAGGCAACAGTTGCAAACCACCTTTTAAAAGGATGCCTCGTAGGGAGCTGCACCTGAAACAAAGTGCTTTTTATTCAGGCGCACTCCAAGGCTAAATAAAAGGACAAGATAAAAACGAAACGAAATAACTTGAAATGGTGAGTCGAAGACACTTACCTAAGAACCGTTTGAAACGGCTGTAATGTGGGGATGGCAATTCCGGCGTGAATTAACAAATCATACAATACAAATTCACAACCAGAAAAAACTCGCTATTGCATGCTTAAAATGTCCAGCATGTGAGCGCTTAAGAGTTTTTTTAAACACGAATTCCGCACGACCTGTAACCACAACACTCTCACGTACAAACTACCAGTAAGACGTGGGAATTCCTCAAGGCGAGGCCATACGAGAGGCAGCTGCAAAATCGTCCGAAATGTATCGTGTGCGTGAACTAGGGATTCCAGGCAGAAGAGTCCACCCACCCAATTCCTTATACTGAAATGTGCACATGAAGAGGCTCAAAGAATAGAAGGAAAGAAAGCTACAATTTTGAATTTCACTCGACGAAATATTACCAGTAACCACCGCCGCGCAAACTTTTATAGCGCATGCTTTTGATGCGCCGCCGCAGTGTTACCGGCATGATAAGTGACGCGTCAAGTGACGTCAGCAATGGCTCTACAAAGAGCGAGCACCTGCATGAGCGCAGCAAGAAATCATCCCAGCTGTAGCCCAATAACGTTCTACGCAGCCTCCTTTTCCCTTCTTCTTTGCCGGGACCAGCGAACACCACAACTGGCAACGAGGGTGGCGGAAGCGACGGAAGACGCTAGGAAGAAGCGCTGAAGCTGGACAAAAGAAGTACCGAGGCAACAGTCTGAAGAGCAAGGCTGGATTCAGCCGCAGCTACGACAAACGGCGACAGGACGCCAGAGATGGCAGCCGCCAGAGATGGCAGCCACCAGCGAGAATAGTCACGTAGAAGCATTCGCCGAAACTGTGAGTGACTGGCTATCTTACGAAGAACGCCTAATTTCCTTTTTCACGGTGAACAAAGTTCAGGAAGAACTCAAGGTACATGCTTTGCTAAGCGTCGTTTGGCCTAAGTGGTACAGCCTCTCGAAATCTTTGACTGCACCAAATAAGCCGTCGGAAAAGACGTTCAGGGAACTAAGTGAAGTGCTCTCAATCACGTTACCCCGAGAGTGTCTGTGATCGGAAAGCGAGCAAAATTTCACCGATGATGTCAGCTGCAACATGAAAGTATCGCACGGTATGTAGTCGAGCTCAGAAAACTCGCTCAGACCTTTGAATTCGGCACCTTTTTGGACGAATCGCTTCGTGACAGGTTCGTGCACGGTTTATTCCGCGCCGACAGTTAGCGATAATTATTTGCAGAAGACAAAACGCTGACAAAAGCCGTTGAGCGCGCACTTTCTTTGTAAGAAGCTAAGAAAAGTGTTCAGGAAGCGCACGCTAGAGAGGCTGTCGACGACTTTCAGAAAATTAGCGCTGAAGGCTCAGCCGAAAGAAAGCATTCTTTCGAGTGTCATCGCTCCGGCTCTGACAAGCATTTTCCCGCGGCTGTCCTCATGTCGCAGATAAGTGCACGAGCTGCGGCAGGAAAGTCTACGTTCAACGTGCCTGCCGTAGTCCCAAGGAAAAGCCAACGAGCTCAAGGTAGTGGATACGCACTCTATATGTATGCCGACGATACTAATGTCTTTTTTTCCGGCTCCAGTCTCCAAGTAATTGAACACCAATGTAATGCCTGGCTTGAGGAGTTAGCGGTTTGGCTCTATGTTAATCAACTTCAATTAAACGTAAACAAAACAAAGTTTATGCTCTTCCATCCAAAAAACAAACCATTAGATCATCACATCAAACTATTTTTTAATGACTTTAACATCGAGCAAGTTCATAGTTGCCGGTTCCTTGGTGTGTTTTTTCGTAGCGATTTGGGTTGGAGTGATCATATAAACTAGACTAAAAATGGCCAGATCTATTTATGTTATTTATCGTGTTAGACATCTCCTCCCATTACAAGTTAAAAAACAGTTATATTTTGCCCTTGTTCATTCTCACCTGGTGTATTGCAACCTAGTCTGGGGTACATGCAACAAAACTGATTCATACAAATTGCTTTCTCTCCAGAAAAGAGCTCTACGTTTATTAAGTTCAAGTTCATCTGTTGAAGCAAATCTTTTTGAAACATTTCATGTTCGCAATTTCTTTAATTCATACAATTTTAGTTTGGCTCTTCACATTTTTTATAAAGTCAAGCATGACTTTAGCTCTTTTTCTAATACTTATAATTCAAGAAACGTTGCTTATGGTCTACGTTCCGTTGCCCTATCTACTGCAAGACCCAGAACAAATTATGGTAAACAAACAACTGATTATCAAATTATAACATTGTGTAATGCCTACCAGTATCTTACTCAGATTGCTTTAGAAAGTTATAGTGTGTCTGCTTTCAAGAAAAAACTGACGATTCTTTTCCCCCCAGGTTAAATTTCAGCTAATTCTGTATACTTGGTTTTTTTTTTTTGAGTGTGTGTTTGTGTTCTGTTTCCTTTATTATTATTTTTTAATGTGCATATTATGAAATGTTTCGTTTATTGTTAATTGATATTTATTATTGTCTATCATTAACTATTTTCTATTGTGATCATGTTTGCTCATTGTTTTTATCTTTTGTCCATTCGGCCCCCGTTTTCCATGATGTGTGATCGGGGTGTAGGCCTTGTCAGGAGGTATGCTTGGTCTACCTCCTTTAGCCTCACCTCGAGGGCATATTGTATATAATATGGCCAAATAAACATACTACTAAACATACTACTACTAAAGTGATGACATGGGAATCATCCAGATGCTGTCTCGGAAAACCCGGCGTCCCTTTACCGTCGACGTCAAAATTCAAAGAGTACCCTTGCGTATGGAGATAGACACAGGCGCTACGGTGTCTGTAATATCAAGGCCACAGTTCAAGACACTTAGATCGCCTTTAAAACCCCATCCGACGGAACTACGACTGAAAACATACACAGGAGAAGTTGCCCAGCTCTTCGGTGTCTTCAAAGCAGCCGTAAGGTACAAGGATCAAGTCGATGACCTTCCGTTGTACGTCGTAGACTACAGCGGACCAGCTCTTCTAGGACGCGAGGGGCTCGAAACTTTGCGCTTGGACTGGGACGAAATCTGCAGTTTGCACATGCAGTGCAACGATTCGCACCTTGGCGCAAACCAAGAGAGGTACGGCACGCGACTGAAAGCATTCCTAGACAAATATATCCCTATTTTTGACGACACCCTTGGCAAAATATAAGGTAAGCTTCCTTATTTCTTAATGCGAATCGTCCAAAGTTTCTCAAAGCTTGAAACGTGCCTTTCGCACTACGTTCAGCAGTGGAGGAAGAGCGCGAAAGCTAGAAGAGATGGGCTTCATTACGCAAGTTTCTACTAGCGAGTTTGCCACACCTATCGTGCCGGTTGTTAAAAAGGGCGGGACAATATGTGTGCGCGGAGATTACGAGACGAATCTGAACACTGTTCTAGACACAGAGCAGTACCCTCTCCCTAGGCTTGATGAGATACTAGCTGGAGTTGTTTCAGCGTAATGTGGATAACATATCGAAGGGACTGCCAGGAGTAATATGTTATCTAGACGACGTTCTTGTGACAGGAGCTACTGCCGAAGAGCACCTAAGAAATCTTGAAGCTGCGGTAAAAACACTAGCGTGAAAAGGTGTCCAGTTAGAGAGACAAAAATGCGAGTTTTTTAAGGAAAGCCTTCTGTATCTTGGGCATGTTATCAGTAAGACTGGCGTCAAACCAACGAACGAAAAAGTTGAAGCTCTCCTGAAAGCCCCGTCGCCTACTAACGTGGCACAGCTGCGCTCCCTACTTGTTCTCATTAACTACTATGGCAAGTTTACGCCGCAGCTGGCAACGTTTCCAAAACCCTTCTACAGATTGTTACAGAAGGACGTCTCCTTGTCCTGAGGCCGAAAATATGAATACTCATTTCAAGCCATCAAAGCAGTGTTGTCGTCAGCCGAAGTGCTTGCGCATTACGGCCCGGCACTATCATTGCAGCTGTCGTGCGATGCGTTTGCGTACGGTCTCAGCACCATATTATCGCACATTATGAAAGACAACATGGAGAGACCAATTGCTCACGCTTCCCGGACTCCAAGAAAGGTAGAAGAGAATTATAGCCATATTGAAAAGGAGGCGTTTGCCCTAATTTTGGCGTCAAGAAATTTTATTTCTATATTTATGGTCGGCAGTCTAGGTTAATCACTGACCATAAGCCGGTACAAACAATTATTGGCCCGAAGAGCGGCAGCCCAGCGATAGCTGCCGCAAGACTACAATGGTGGGAAATAATGCTTTCAGCTTACAAGAATAACCTTGTCTACCTAAAGTCAGCCGACAACGTGGACGCGGATTGTTTTTCGCGATTTCGAATAGGAACAACGGGTGGTGAGGAGAACACAATTGAGTCATTTTATGCGCTTCGTTTGGCGTCTGTTCCTGAGACAAGCAAAGAGATCGCGCGCCACACAGCTCGTGATCCTATTCTGAGCCTAGCCTTGAACTTCACCAAGAAAGGGTGGCCTTCATATATTGATAAAGTGCTGTAACCGTACTTTGATAAAGGCACTGAACTGACTGTCCACGAAGGATGTCTAATGCATGGAATGGGAGTGGGCGTGTTGTCAAACCTACAACATCAAAATTTGAAGGAGCTTCACTACGGACATCCAGGTAACGTACGAAGCAAGGAACTCGCCCGAAGCTACATATGGTGGCCATCCGTGGACAAAGACCTCAAACATCAAGTGAGATACTGCGTGCCATGCCTCCAGCAGCGCAACATGCCACAAAAGGCGCCATTGCACCCGTGGTCGTGGCCTACGCGTCCATGGTCACGTGTCCAGACTTTGCGGGACCATTCCGTAATCGTATGCTGCTAGTGGCTGTAGACGCGCATTCGAAATGGCCAGAGGTGTGCCTCTTAACATGTGCATCCGCGCGAGCGACCATAGCAATATTACGCGATTTGTTCGCTCGGTACGGTGCGCCGCAGACAGTTGTAATTGGTAACAGCGCACAGTTCACATCGTCAGAGCTCAAAGCGTTCATAAAAGAGCACGCCGTTCGGCAAGTTTTCCCTTCTGCCTATCACACGAGCAGCAATGGACAGGCTGAAAGATTTGTGCAGACGGTAAAGAGCACCTTAAGCAAAGGCCCAACTGAAAGCCTTGAAGAAACAATATCCAAATTCTTGATGGCATATCGGAACACGCCGCATGCGACGACACTTGAGACACTGTCTTATCTTTTCCTTGGTCAGTAGCTGCGCACTCGTGTGGACGCTTTAAAGCCCGCCCTGTCGCGTACTGTCAGCGCAAGCCAGTTCCAGCAAACGGCGTTGCGAAGTGCTGAATATACTGTGTCTCAAGTGGATGAACAGGTTTTGGTGCGCAATTTCGGGAGCGGACCAAGATGGCTCTACGCAACTATCTTGCAGCGCACCGGGCCAGTGTCGTACGAGGTCAGGGTGCAGGCACCCAACGGATCCTGCACGTGGAGGCGACACAATGACCATTTGCTGCGAGCCTCGGCTGCGACGACGGCGTCCCCATTTGCGGTGTGCGGGGGAGGAGGGGGAGACCGACATCTGTTATCCAGAACTTTGAGATTGTCTGCCACCATCAACCGCTGTCTCCGCAACCAGCCCTGCACTCGTGTTCAAACGAAACATCCCTACGAGGCGATACCCTCAACGCGTCAGGAATCCGCCTGACCGATACCAGCCATCGTGACTCTCCAAATTGCGGTGGAGGAAGTGATGCGTGCCGCCGCAGTGTTACCGGCGTGATAAGTGACGCGCCAAGTGACGTCAGCAGTGGCTCTAGAAAGAGCGAGCACCTGCGTTAGCGCAGCCAGAAAGCACCCGAGCTGTCGCCCAATAAAGGTCTACGCAGAATTGACATCTGAGCTAGTTGGTTTTTCATTTTCAAAAATTATATAAAGCGCACTTAAGACAACAGACAAGGGAGACCAAACAACACAAGCGCTTACTCGCAACTGGGCGTTTATTCGAGAAACACACAAAAGGAAGAACAATCACAAACAAAACAAAAGTCATCGTGCAGGCGTGACAGGAAAAGTGCTCATACAGGTGCATCAAGATAACAAAACTCTCTTTCATGCAAAACCACCATAGGGTCGGCAACACACGTGTGCTGATTCTTACGGATGTGATAGGCTTCTGAAATCTCTCTGGTTAGCTGATTAGGGTGTCGGAACAAGATTTTAGTGTGTTCAAGCAAAGGCATGCAGCCGCTGCATTTTGAACAGTGCTTAGCGTGATTAGATGAAGGCGACTTATTCAATGACAAAAAATGCTCTTGCAAGCGCACATTAAGGCAGCGGCCCGTTTGACCGATATAGGTCCGGCCACAAGAAAAGGGAATGTGATACACCACTCCTTTTGAACATCGGACATAGCGGTTCTTGTGATTCACAGTGCAGCACCGCTTTCGTTTATCACATACGGAAAGTTTCTGCGAGCAAGTGAACAGACTATGATTGGCTGGATTTCCAGAGGACGTGCTGTTTCTAGCTTCTAGCAAGGTGCTGAAAAAAGTAAAAGAGTTCAATAGGTCACTTTTGAAGGGTTCTGAGGAGAAAAAGAAAAATATTGCAGTCATACCTTATGTTCATCGGTTTTCTCACCAACTAAAAAACGTGGGTAACAGATATGGTGTTAATGTTCTCTTCTCTGCCCCTCAGAAAGTTAGTAGTGTTTGTGCGAAGGTTGCTGCGCGCTCTAGCAGCGGTGTATGTGATTAACGAAAGCGGTGCCGCACTGTGAATCACAAGAACCGCTATGTCAGATGTTCAAATAGAGTGGTGTATCACATTCCCTTTTTTTGTCACCGGACATATATCGGTCAAACGGGCCGCTGCTTTAATGTGCGCTTGCAAGAGCATTTTTGTCATTGAATAAGTCGCCTTCATCTAATCTCCCTAAGCACTGTTCAAAATGCAGCGGCTGCACGCCTTTGCTTGACCAAACTAAAATCTTGTTCTGACACCCTAATCAGCTAACCAGAGAGATTTCAGAGGCCTATCACATCCGTAAGAATCAGCACACGTGTGTTGCCGACCCTATGGTGGTTTTTCATGAAAGAGAGTTTTGTTATCTTGACGCACCTGTATGAGCACTTTTCCTGTCACGCCTGCGCGATGGCTTTTGTTTTGTTTGTGATTGTTCTTCCTTTTGTGTGTTTCTCGAATAAACGCGCAGTTGCGAGTTAGCGCTTGTGTTGTTTGGTCTCCCTTGTCTGTTGTCCTAAGTGCGCTTTATATAATTTTTGAAAAAGTTCTACGCATCCTTAATCCTTATCGCTTCTTCCTTCCCGGGACCTGCGAACAGAGCTTTTTCCTCCGAAGCAAGCTCCGTGGCTTAGGCACTGTAGGCACAAAGGGTTCCAATGGGTCAAATCCTATGCAAAAATAAATTAGCACACATAACATAAACAAACATGTCAAGATTCGCCACATGGCAGAAATCAAGGTGACAGCGCATGAAACAATAGGCTCCAAGATGAAACAAACAACTAAGTAGGAGGGATAGCCTGAAAACCATTGATAAATGTAAGATCTCTTCATAATCGCCACAACCACAAGTAATCTAATTCACCCGCCAAGTCCAAGTACAGCCAGGTGAAATTAGCCTTCCCCAACGCGACTGAACTTTTACAATTTGAAGTTGAAGTCAGAACTCTACTTTCAAATTTTACTAGTGCAATTTTCAATCAACCACCTACTCGTCATTTGAGTATGCACGTTCAGCATATTTATTCTCGTCTACAGTTTAGAGATCACATACATTTGCCGAAGTTTAAGTTCAGGGAATCGAGCTAACTACGCGTTTTCAACTTTACGAAAAGAAAAAACGAAAGAAGAAGACTAAGGGAATTCAATAAACGCTCCAGAGCCTTGGCCCACTTTGTTAACTCTGGGCTTTGCGTTGTGTCCTGCCTCTATCTACCCTTGGATTCTTCGGCGGGCGCTCGAAGCGAGCGAACGTGTTTTTTAGCTCTCCGCTCCTTCGGACGCTGTGCCTAAGGCTTCGCGGAGCTGCGGGGTCTCCCCATGGAGGCCACAGACACCGTGAACGAGCGACGGCATGTGTTCGGCAGTGACGATGAGCAACGCAGGGCAGGCCGCTCACGCTCACGATCATGGAGACGAACGCCATCCAGAGCAAGGTCGTCCAGCACCATTCGGCGAATGCAGGCCGAGATCGCTGATGTGCGGGACACAGTGAGGTACCTGAAGGCGGCGCTCATCACCACCTCGGAGAACCTCGAGTCCGTCATCGGGACCTTGGACGTGTCGCCGGCAGACCCAAGCATTCTAGCCTTGGGAGACGCCATGGCGCTAGCTCACCAGACGCAGGACTACATGGCGGCTCCCTCCCCGCCATTCCTGGCCACCCCTGCGCTTTCTGCCGCCATTGCTACTCCTGGGGAACCATCTGTGATGCCCTCTCGCCCTCATGCTGCTGCTGCGGGCTCACCGCGGACACCTGCAGCCGAGGAGAGTATGTGCAGCCTCGATGGACGAGTCTGTTCTCCGGAAACGGCGACGCTCAACGGGGTCCGAGGAGGAGAGGGACGCGGAACCCAACAGAGGCATCGCGGTGGCCAAGCAGGGAAGCTCGAAGCCCTCCCCCCCCCCCCCCCAAGTCACTGTTCCTTCTTCCTCCACACTCGAAGGAGCAGGGCCTGCCCAGCCCGAGCCCCATGGAGCCCACCTCCAGCCTGCTGCTGATGCTGCTGCTGTTACTGCTGGGGCGATGGCGTCCGTAAGAAAGCCGGGTGCGACCTCGTCAAATCCCGCCGCACGAGACCAGGCTGCGACTGGGGCTTCGTCTGTTGGCAGCGAGTGCTCCCAACTCCGCGGCGCGCCGCAGCAATGCGCCGCAGACAGCGGCGACGCTGAGGCTGGGGCCTGCCTGATCGCGTGGCGCACCATCACTACCAAGGCGCAGCGGCGTCGGAGAGCTTCCCTGGAGCGAGCCGCGGCTCCCGTGGAGGTCTCGTCCAGCCTGGTGGGGACAGTGCTGTTTCGGCTGGCGAACCGGGGCACCGCCTTCACCAGGAAACAGGGCTGGGAGTTGGCCGAGGAGATCAGATCCCGTCCGGGCGTCCTCGCCGTCCGGGTTAACATGCGGCGGAATGTGGTGGCAGTGGACGCGGGGAGCAGCGATGCTCTCCAGGCCCTGCTAGCCACAGCCGTCATCCTCGGCGTGCCGGTCTGCGCCGAGCAGCCTCCTCCTCGGAACCAAAGCTCCGGCCTGGTCTTCGGTGTGGACGAGCGCATGCAGGACGGCGGAGGAGCTGCTAGCGACGGCGGAGTCAACGGTGGAGATGATATCGGCGTCTCTGTCGGGCAGCACACTCGCTTTCCCTTTTTCGGCGCCGACACCCCCGGTGTTCATCACCATATTCAAGCGCTGGCGCGCGGTCCGCCCCTGCCGTCCCCGGCCGCTCCAGTGTGCCAAGTGCGCCAGTCTGGAGCATTCCACTGAGGTGTGTCGTGTTCCTGCCCGATGCACGCACTGCGGCGGGCCGCACGAGCCTGGTACCTGCGCGAGCAAGCCCCCCTGCATTAACTGCGGGGGGCGGCACGCAGCCATTGACCCAGCGTGCCCGCACTGCCATCGAGAGCGTCACGTGGCCACTTTAATGGCCACATCCATGACACCGATGTCCAGGCAGGTTGTCCGAGCCGTCGTCCAGGCTGAAACAACGGCCCCAGCCCAGCAACATCATCAGACGCCGCGCGCGCTTTCTTATGCGCAGGCCGTCAGGGGAACACCGCAGCAGCAGCAGCCACCGAAGCACCGGCAGCGGCAGCGGCGATCCGGTTGCCCGGCGTCCTGTACAGCGCGGCCCGAGCCTGCGGCCGCTTCTCATGGCCAGCCCCCTAACGCATGGGACGCGGAGATCGCGAGACTAAATCTGTCGTTGCGCGCCCTCAGCGCACTTCTCCCGGAGGGCACCGATGGACACCGGGCTTGCTTAGAAGCAGCGGGTGCTCCCGCACAGATAAGCCAGCACGATGGCTAGCCGCCGGACTCCCTCCCGCATACCATCCATTCTGCAGTGGAACGTGCGCTCACTTGCGGCGCGGTACGCCGAAGTGCGAGTTCGCATCGCACAGGATTCGCCGGAAGTTATCGCGCTGCAGGAGACGTACGTACGTTCACATGACGGGGAGCGCCAGATGCGGCTATCTGGCTACATTGAATACCACTCAGACACCACGTGCGAGGAATCCACCTGTGCTGCAGTTCCCTGTTGTGTCACATCTCATCGCCCCGGGAAATCAAGGTGCGCGATATACGTGCGGCAGGACGTCCAGCATACCCTCGTCGGCTCGGCGGCGGCGACATCTGACGCCCAAGAGTGCGTGGTGGTGACAGTGCGCGTCGGTGGTGTTGGCACGTCGGTGGCCAGTGTTTATGTGCGTCCAGCTGTCGCGTGGAACGCGCTATGTTTTCGTGCTGTGTCTTCGTGCTATGCCCCGCGCCAAAAAATCTGTGGTGATCTTAACGCCCACCATAGTGCGTGGGGCAGTGCGCGGCACTCCGCGCGTAGAGAGGACCTGCACGGCGCAGCAATGCCGCTGGGACTCACCCCCTTGAACACCGGCGAGCCCACCTTCGACGACGCGGAACAACCGGCTCCTGCATCGACGTTGCCTTCGCATCCAGAGGCACCGATGCGACATGGCACCGATCACCATCTCTCTGGGGCTCGGATCATTACTCCATCCTAATCGAACCCATTGCGTTAGAGGCGCGCCCCAAACGTGCCCACTCCATTACCAACTGGAGTGCGTTCAGGCGGGCGGTCGACGAGGCGGCGGCCACAGGCGCAGATTTCTTTTCAAGTCTAGTCCGAAGCGCTCTCGCAGCCACCCAACGAGCAGAGGTGAGGGCAAGGCAGCCCGCACCTGACATAAAGCTGCTGAATCTGCGCGAGAAGAGAGATCGCGCAGAGAGGCGGTCGCGACGGGCTGACAGAGCCGCCGACTGGACTGTCTACAACCGCTTGGACGCGGCAGCGCGCCGCCACGCCAACATGCTATACCGCCGGCAGTGGGCTTCACTATGCCAAAGGATGGAGGAAGATTTCAGCTCGCGAAGGCTGTTTGACACCCTTCGGCGCATCACCGAACCACAGGCAAACCGTCAACCGCTGGCCGCCCTCGCAATCTCAAGCGGGCTCAGCTTTGAAGAGTTGGCAGAGCGGTTTTCTGATAGATTCGCGCCGCCCAGCCCCGCAAACGCAGCGAACATAGCCGCTCCTGAGAGCCCCAGAAACGACGCCAGTCCCTCCCCCGTCGCCTCGGAAGGTCCATGTGATGCGCCGCTCAGCGCGACGGAACTCAACAATGCGCTGCAGCGCTGCCGCCGCCGCTCGGTTTCCAGACCGCACGGGGAGACATACCAGATGCTGCGAAACCTGGATGTGCAGCAACGACGATCCTCCTACAGTAGATCAACCTGGTGTGGGAACGCGGGGAGCTGCCGGAGGATTGGCGAACCGCGGTCGTTTGTCCCATCCGAAAGGCAGGGCGCCCACCTACAGAGCTGAGCGGATACCGGCCAGTGGCATTAACATCGGCGGCAGGTAAGCTCATGGAGCATATGGCGTTGCAGCGTCTGAACGAGCGGGCTGCGGAGGCGGATTTGTTTGACGAGCGGCAGACGGGTTTCCGTGGGATGCGGTGCATGGATGATTCTATGTCGGACGTTTTTGCAGTGCTGGAGCATGCCAGGGCGGCAGGCCAGGTTGCGCTGCTGCTACTACTGGACGTATCGGGCGCTTTTGACAACGTTCAGCGCGCACCAATTCTCCCGGTGCTTGAGAGGGCCGCTGTGAGCGGGAGCCTTTCGCGATACGTTCATGGCTTCCTGAGCGGGCGCACCATGCGCGTACGAGTAGGGGGTAAGCTCTCCAAGCCTCGCCCGGTGGACATGGGCGTGCCGCAGGGCTCTGTCTTATCAATATTCCTGTTTAATGTGGCCATGTCGAAGGTGCCGGCCTCCCTCCCCACGAGCGGCCGGCACCATCTGTACATGTCCATATATGCAGACGACATAGCTCTGTGCTGCCGGCGACCACCGGGCGAGGCGTTCCGCATGCGGGGGTGCCTTCAGGGAGCCCTGGCCGCTATCGATGCCAGCTTGCGCGGCCTTGGTCTGTCGCTGAGCGCGGACAAATCGGTGGCCATGGCCTGCGTTTCGCGCTCGCGCGCGCACCTTGCGCCACTGTCACGGGACGGGACTCCAATTCCTTGGCGTAAATCTGTGCGGTGCCTTGGCCTGGACATCGATTGACGCCTTTCCTTCCACCCCGCGGCGACCAAGGCCTGTATGCAGATGAAGAGGATCACCGCCGCCGTGCACAAGCTCACCGTTCGAGGCCAGGGCATCTCCCAGCAAGCCGCGCTGCGGCTATACAATGTCGCCGCTTTGGGGGGCGGTGCTCTATGTGCTGCCGCTCGTCACGATGCGCAAGCCATGCTGGAAGAAACTCGAGCTCTAGCACCGGAAGTCTCTGCGCGTGTGCCTAGGCCTGCCCAAAAACTCGCAGTGCGCCGCAACGTTGGCCGAGGCAGGAGCGTGGCCACTTGAGCTCCAAGCAGCGCGCAGGGCACTGAATCACATCGACCGGCTTCACCGCGCACCGGACGGCGGCTCGCTGCTGCAGCGTATTTGCTCGCACCCGCGCTCACGAATGGGCTCGGCGATGCTCGAGTAGGAGCAATTGACACAAGGCCCACCCCCCTACGGCTCCTGCGCTCCCTGGTCTGCTGCCTCGGAGGTACAGTGAGAGATCGTCGGCATTGCGGGAAAGCGGAGCACACCCCTCTGTGCTGTGCAGCAGCTGGCCAGAGCCGTCATACAAGAGGAGCTCCAGGACCATCTCCTCGTGTACGCCGACGGCTCATGGCCCGCGACAGCTGCTCCCTTGCAGCGGCGGCTACCGTCCCCACCCTGCGACTGCACAGCCATCAACACGCAACTTTCCTGTGCTCCTCCACCACGGCGGAGTTGATGGGGATCCGGCTCGGGCTGGACCTGCCGCTCACCCACGGCCCTCCACCGCCCAGAAGTGCTCTGCTGTGCGACTCCCGCGCCGCCCTCAGCCGCCTGCAATTTAACGGCCGCGGTACCCCACTAGTGCGGGAAATTCGCTCGCGCATCGAGCGCCTCGCGCAGAGAGGATGTGTCGTGCGTGCACAGTGGGTGCCCGGTCACTGCGGCATCGCCGCCAACGAAGAAGCTGACGACCTCGCTACCGCTGCACACCAACTACCTGCCAGCGATCTGCGCCTTGTGCTGGAGGACGTGCGTGCGGCCATCCCCGACCATCTCCGAAAGCAGCACCCCGACCCAAGCATCGCAGGAGGTGAGCGCATCGACAGTATCGCAGCCTGTCGCGCACTTACTCGGTCACAACGTGCAATGATCCTCCGCGCGCGCATTGGCTGCGTGTGGCCCGGGGAATGACGGGTGCGTCACGGAATCGCGACAAGTGATGTGTGTGACGGATGCGGTGCAGTGGAAACACTTGAACACCTGCTCCTTCACTGTGCCGCGTTCGCCGATGCTCGTCGCGATATGCTCGCGGCCTATAGGGCGCTGGGCATACTACCAGACTCCATGAAGACGCTATTGTGGCCGCAGGGTAGTGCGCGCACTCATGAGCGAAATTTGGTGAGCCTCTGTGCATTCCTCGAACACACGGGCTTGACGTCCCGTCTGTTCTCCGTCAGGTAGTTACACGCAGTGACCGAACGATCCGCGAGTTCCACCTTGAACGATTAATAACTGGACGCCCCACTCTAGTTGTAGCCAACACAGTGCTGTGCGCGTGTGTTTTAATTCCTCTAAAATGAATTAATCACGCGCACAACCTGGATACATTTTTTATTGTGTAAATAGCTTGTATATATTACTTCTCCCTCTATCCTCTCTTCCTGTCCCCTAACCTCTTTCATTTCATTTCTCCATTCTGCCTGATATCCTTTATTTCCGCTGCCCCAGCTCAGGTGGTTCAGTATCGATGGCAGATGTCGGGGAAAGCAAAAATCTTTTCCTTCCTTTTTACTATTTTATTAAAAAAACCACTACCACCACCACCACCACCTCTACCCTTCTTACTTCTTGCACACTCGTTTTGTGCTTTTTAACATTTTAATCACCCCAGCACATTTTGTGTACTATATCGCTTTTATTTATTCTACCTTTGCACGTTTCCCACGATTCCCACGATAAATTAGCAGGGTGCGACACACCTCCTCTATAGGCCTCATTCTATTTGCGCTGCCTTTGAAGAATCTTACATTGTATTTTTATTTTTGCTGAACTCAAAGCGCCGGCTCTCGAGCGCGCAATATTAATAAGAGGAAGCGGAGGCGGCGTGTATAAGTTTCTCAGCTGCATCTGAATCTGAACCTTAGATCGATTCTGCACCTTTCAAGGGTCCGTGCTTTCGACGTTCTATTTAATCTTTCGCTCTCCCTACAAAAAAAAAACGCCTAGAATTGGCAGTTCGCCGATGGAGAAATGACCAAGTTTTAAGCACGGCATGCTTCTCTTTTATATTTTTTTTCCTTCGTCCCGCCGTTTAGTGCCTACCTTCCACAAGAAATGAAGAAATAGAAAGCTCCTTTCTAGGGCAGTTCTTCTTTCTTTTCCTTGTGTGGGCAGTTACACGGCCATGGAAGTGTGTCTCTCTCCTTTAACGCACAGCGGCGATCAATTCTGGCGGCGGGTGATGAATGGCCGGCATTTCTGGCCTCAATTGAAATGGCTCGGAAAAGAATCTAACAAACGGAAGCGAACTGGTGTTGCGCTATAAAAGTGCTATTACCGAATGAAGCTTTTTTTTATATTTTCAGGCGCAGTTCAAGTCTCACCACCATGCCCGGAGGTGCAGGTAGCCGGAAGCCAAACCTGAAACGGTTTAGAAAGATTGCAAACACAGAATGGAAACGTACGGAGCACTATAATTTGGGATAACGGGGTACCTGCTTGAACTGCCTTTCACAGGCCACTTAAAAGAGCTTTTCCTGATCTGTGTCTGTCGCAAAAAAGTTGCGTCTTTATTTTCTCTTCTGCCGCATCGTAAGCTCAGTATGACATTGCTGGGCCTGTTTGAGCGGCATTTTCGAAATTAATTTTGCCCTTTTTCTACTTAATACTTTTGTACATTGCTCCTGAAAGTTCTAAAAAATTCTCAGTGCAGCTCGTATTCAGCTTCTGGCAAAAGATGACATTGTCAATGAAATCAAGTAATACTTCTAATCTTTCTTTCCGGTTAAGAAATCTGCACACCGTTCATGATATAACATTTTAGTAAAACGTTCTGCGAACGCAACGCAAAAAAAGCCTGCTCTTAAAAACCTCCAAGCGGCGACTTTTTTCGTTAAGGAAAGTTACCGTACCGCAGACCTCTTTACTACCACACAATATTCCACCCTTGCTAGCCAATTGAAATAGCAGTTTCATTTCAAAGGTGGCTGAGATAATGTTTGCTAATGTACAAGATAGTGTTTCTTGCACTGAGTGATTTTTACTGCGTTTAGTATTAGCCGGAAGTGCAAACGGAGGGGAACATAATCAAGGTGAGGAACTCATGCTCTGAGTCTCCACTACTGATTCATTTATTTCGATATACTGCTGGCCAATGCTTGGCTCAAGCAGGAGTGAAATGCACACTTCCTGCATACCGTAAAAGAATGAAAAGCATGTAATGCCGAGAAAGAAACAGAACGCACAAAATACAAAGAACAAAAGTCCACACAATTTAGTGTGTAAAAAAGCGTTATAGATCGCGAAAGAAATGTTCAGAATGGAATGCATTTGTCGGCAACGAATTCCAGTCTTCGGCAGTACTAGAAAAAAACAATTCAAAAGATTCTTTTTAGCAGTGATGGTGGCAAATGAGTGTTCGTGGCCGTTAGCAGCTCTTCCTGGTCGAGTTTTATTGTAGTGCGGCAGTATTTTTTTTTTTGCTGTTAAACTGCGGCAACAAAAAAACAATGTCGGTCGCGATGTATTTTCCATTGGGTCTCCAGGGCTTTAATGTTATTTGATAGATTAACTGCGACGGCGACTCCTCTATTTTGTTCCAAATATGAACCTAAGCTTTATTGTTTACTCTTTCAAGCTGCATGACGTCCTTTCTTGTGTACGGGCCCCACACTGGTGATGCCTATTAGAGCAAACTCCGTACGCAAGTAACACAAGGTAATTTTTTTAGGTTTCTTGCAACCGGTTTCAGTATCCTTGCAATGTAAGCGGTTTAATAACTACAAACAAGGTGACACAAGTTGCGCATAGCATTCCTGATGCCAGCAAATTCCTCATGTCAGCAAATACAGAAAAAGCTAAACAACGGCTTCTGTGTTTGTACATGGGCGCTGCTCTTGGCTCTTAGCAAGCACAACGGCATTGGGAAACAACCGATGGAAAGCATATTAAGCGCAATATTGCACGCAAAGTACATCTCAAGCGATGGTAACGACTTGTTTTGCTATCTTTAGAGCACATTGAGGTCGCGTGCAGCCTGGCGAGAGCATTTACCACCACGGGTAGACGGTGCTTTGTAATATCTTTTTTCTTACAAGGAGAAAGCTGTGGCACGCGCTTTATTTTAAAGAATCTTTGGTTTCTAATTTAAGACGCGTCCTCCTTGTTTCAGACGCTCTCAGTGTTCGAAGCACTCAACAGCTCTCAGAAGATGCCCGCATTCAACATCTTCGCCGGCTCATCCTCTATTTGCTTAATAAAGGTTAGCTCTCTCTGTCTGCTCACAACCGCTACCAAACCCTATCTTTTTTGCCTCTCTGCTCGTTCGATAAAAATATCTCACGGCATGAAAAATTTGCCGAAACACATGTCCGCAAGCAAGTAAAATATGCTCGAGGAATCTGGAACCCCTGCTCTAATAACCTAAATATTGCACTCCAGCCCGTGCAAGATGACCCGGATTTTTTCACTCGTTAACTACAATCGCACTTGTGGAAACATATGCAGAAAAGATATGCCCGATGTAAGAATTTTACCATGCCTTCGAATTCTTTACTGCGAGAGAATTTCAGGGCCATCAAGCAGAAAATGTCCGGCGGCATATGCTGCGTCGGCGTCGACGTCTCTGTGAAGCCGCCACCCACTAGGTTATGTTGTTGGCGATTTGCCTCTTTCCACCTGCCACCTCTCAACCGTGCACCTCTCCTCCTGCCCCTGTCTTCTTTTAGGGGATAGGTTAAAGACGCCGGGCAAAGAATGACTCTGAAAACGACTCTGAATACAGCAGGCCTAATTGAAAAATCCACAGCCCCACGAATAATTATGTATGGAAAAATGAAACTTACCGGAGATATTAACTCTCGCAGTGCTTAGGAAGAGAAGCTTTGTTCTCAGAGGCACCACCGGTTCATTTGTTTGAAACAGGCGCCTGCCAGCACAGTGGCGCATCGCTTCGCCGTTACGCCATTGCGCCGATGGTTGTATAAGGAGACTCCGCGATCAATCAATCTGATACATTTTGCGTAGTTGCTTCGTCGCAATTGGAATGGAGTCAGGATTGGAGTAGATTAGAGAGTGAAAGTCAATGGACTCTGAGCTGGAACAGGAACCTGATCTGAGCAGAATCATAACTGGAATAGATTGGCTCGTGAAAGAAGAATGCTATTGCATTTCCTCCGAAACAATCCCATTGATCGCCGCAAATATTTTTTACCTGATATTTAGTGAATGACAGTTTAAATGCGCAAAATGTAGGAGGACCATGAAGGCGAAAACTGTCCGGCGGCGTCCGCGTCTGTGTCAGCCTTCACCTGCTAGGTGGTGCTCTGGTTGAGTTGCTTCTCTCCACCTGCCACATGTAAATTTTCTCTCTCCCCCTCCTCCTTTTCACTTGAAATGCAGATGAAAAAGACGCCCGAACGAAGAATGACTGAGCGAAAATAGATTGACTAAGAAACTGACTGAGGCCTACATACAAATGACAGAGAACATATAGTGAAACATATACAAAACATAGACAGGAAAGATAGAGAAATATAGTGAAAATATAGAGAATATAGAAACTCTACGTGCAGACGTGAGGCTTGCCCGGGTTATTCATCGCCGCATTACTCGGGAAGACCAATGGATGGATGGATGGATGGATGGATGGATATGGATGGATGGATGGATGGATGGATGGATGGATGGATGGATGGATGGATGGATGGATGGATGGATGGATGGATGGATGGATGGATGGATGGATGGATGGATGGATGGATGGATGGATGGATGGATGGATGGACGGACGGACGGACGGACGGACGGACGGACGGACGGACGGACGGACCGTTATTTATTTACACGCCAATGTACTTGTACTCCTCCACTATTTCTAGCGTGAACAGCTGTATTCTATGCTCGCTGCCCTCATCATTAAATACCATGACTGCAGATTTTTTCCTGCTACGAACCTGTGAATAATAATAATAATTGGTTTTTTGGGGAAAGGAAATGGCGCTGTATCTGTCTCATATATCGTTGGACTCCTGAACCGCGCCGTACGGGAAGGGATAAAGGGGGGAGTGAAAGAAGAAAGGAAGAAGAGGTGCCGTAGTGGAGGGCTCCGGAATAATTTCGACCACCTGGGGTGGTCGTGCACTGACATCGCACAGCACACGGGCGCCTTAGCGTTTTTCCTCCATAAAAACGCAGCCGCCGCGGTCGGGTTCGAGCCCGGGAACTCCGGATCAGTAGTCGAGCGCCCTAACCACTGAGCCACCGCGGCGGGGCAACGAACCTGTGTCTCAAACCCCCCTAGTGGCTGTGCTTAAAACTGCAAATTTCTAGGGTAGTGGCGCATCGCTGTAGTGGTATCAGGGCTCGTTGCGATTAACAATGTCACACATTTTCTGCAGCCGTGCAGTAGGACCCGGAGTACTTTGGGGAGTTGAAGACGATACAGTCAAAATTGGTATGGAATGAGAACCAGAATGAACAGCCGAGTGAATAAAAAGCGTTTTCGCATTTCTTTCGCTCCAATGCAGTTTATCATACCCTAATCTTTTTACAATGGCTGCAATGTTCGCATTGAGACCGTACCTGTTACATGTTTTATCTCCCTGCGGATATATCATGTCAGGCTGAAGCTTCTTTGCCAGCTTTCACTTTCCGCGAATCCTCAATTTGAAATCACCTTTCCGGATCTACAGCCAGGAAAAAAAAAACAAACAGTGCTCTCGCAACATTTAAGCCATTACTTTACGCTCGCGCAGATGAAAACCATACCACAATTTTCCATCATTTCTCCAGTATTTAATGATAAGCATCATCCCAATTGTGCTTGGATTTTTTTTGCTTAAATTCGCTTTTATGTTACTGTTTGCCGCCTGTACCGTGAGACACTTCTTTGGTGTTGACAGTATCGATAGATAAACTATAAAAAGACAAGAGCCAAAATGCGCTTATAACGGAATGAGTCATCAGTGCTCTCAGAGTGTCAAGCGAGGCTTTCTTTTACGCCCAACAGAATTTTGCGTGCAGTACAGTGCTTACAGAAACACGTATTTGTACGCTGTACACACTAAAACAAAACAAGCAAAACAAGTTTTGTGGCTAGGAACGCGTGAAGGCGGCTTTCAAGATGAGAAAAACTTACTGGTGACCGCCTTACAGTATTAGCGGGAAAGGAGCTTAGAAGTTTGCCGGGAGAAACGCGTTAGCGGCTGATTAAATACAGCAGTAACGATAGGCCATTGGGGGACCTCCGCAAAGCATTAGGCTCATCTGGGTGGGCGATCAAAAAGATGGCATCGAAAACATGATGATAAATACGATGATGGCGTCGTATAGCGCGGCTTCTCTGTCAGTGAGTTGCGTCTTCACAAAGGTGGCATTTGCTTTTTCTTTCACTGTGTCTGCTTGGTGCGCAAAATACCCTTACTCGTGATGCTTGGCTCGAAAATAGGAACGCATCCTATTGAGGTCACTAACTCTGAAAATGGGAAGCCATCCATCATTCTTGAAGAAAACACGTATTTGCCGACTAGATTAGGGATAACGCGCGCCGCTGCCCCCTACTTAACCGCCTCCTGAGAACAGAACCTAGTATCGACAGGACTGCCTTTTTTGTCGTTGTAGCCGTCATTGTTGTATTCCCACTTCAAGTGTTGCGTTTACCCGAGAAGTTTGGCTTCACTGCGACTTTTCATTTAATCTGAAGTCTTCGCGTAAACTTTGTCCTCAAGAGTTCCATTCCTTCCTCACTAGCGTGGCTGCAGCGGGAGGCAAACCAATTAACTTGTGTCACAGCTGCATCGGCACCCACTAGTGAATTTGGGCAGTGCACTCATGCTGGCTTAGGCATGTGCCTTGCTTTTCTTTTTGAACGGGCTTTCATTTTTTACCAGTCGTTATAGCTAAGCTACCACAGCCCTGTTGAAGTATTGGTAAGTGATTTTAGCAGGACGAACCGGTGGAGTTAAGATGCTCGCATAATTCTTTAAGGCATTCCGTTTTACATTTAATGTTCAGAGCATTTCGGGAGGTACTGAATGAGCTTCTTAATTTTAACTTCCAAGAAATGATTTCTGATACATTGTTTTACTTCATGCGAAGTCAAAGTGAGCGTGGTACGAGTACGATGACTGCTTGGCATTAATTTGTTTAAGAGTTTGAGACCGTGGTGAGGAAAATATGTGAGCTGTGGGTCACGTCGTAATGGAGCTACATAGGGCTCCACTTTGGCTGCCTAGTATTCAGGAAACCCCAGAAGAAGGTTCCATGGACTAATAGATAGGTAGACATGGGTCCCGTGATTATGGCTATCAGCAGTGTATATTAAAGCAGCCTTGGCACCATCATGCCTCAGCTTCAAGCTTTCCTTCCTACGGACATCCAGCACACCCTTCGCTTCATATGGTGCGGGTCAGTAACCCGAGGTTATCAATGGAAAACTTCGCTGTACTTGCATGGAACTTAATTGTCTGCTGCGTCTCTAAATCCGTCCTAGCAAAATGACTGCCACGGACCACGCTACAACTGGATAGCTTCCTTTTGGGCAGGATACAGCCACGACCTTGCTTTGAACCTGCATTAAAAATTCTCGCGTGCGGCAGTTTGTTTCTGCGCTCATAGGAGCAACTCTGATGCCGATATGGCTGAGGTTAAAGACTTCTTCGCTTTGAGGTGCGTACCAAAGGCAGTTTTCAAAACAAACACTCCGATAACCGTTGAGGGATACTTGCCCACCATACTTGCCCATGAACGTTTTGCAAGATTATGTGAAAGATTTGTGAAGCTGAACTCTTATTTCCCAAGTCTATCCAGACTGAAAAAAATACCGGCATTGAGAAGATTAATCCACATTTCACCTTTTGTCAGAATCCCAGCCAAAATATAAGCGAGTTAAGCTTGAGCTCAAATTGAGCGACATAAATGAAACCACAACATAACTTGTTAAGGAGCAATCAGGTAAAAATCTGGCCAACAATAAACAAAAAAATCAGTTTCAGCATTTTTACTGTACCACCTAGCACATTTCCCGCATCCTGCGCATAGCGCGGATAATTAGTTTCGGCTGAAATCGAATTTTTTTACTACACTTCTCGCATTAGGTACATAATGCGCATCTGGTAAATAATTTTCTCCCACTATATAGAACCGCTTCAGCAATTTTATTTTATTTTTAGAGAGGCATCAGGCAGACTTCCAGCCTCTCAATCACTTGACAGCGAGTGAAGGTCATGCATATATCCATAAACTTTTGAAATAAATTGATGAAGATAGGTCAGAGATGACATGAAGGTTCTTTTCTCCGCTCCCCGTACGCTCTAGTATTTGTACTCTCCTGTCCAGGAGACGAGAGTCATTTAAACGAAGCATGAAAAACAGCACGTCGAGCACGACGTCAACGTTGTGTGTAGCAGTTCTCTTACTTGTGGTTGGTTATATATAGGAGAAACGAGTAATTGTTTTAACAGCAGAGTGTGTGAACACACGAGGACAATAAAAAACAACGAAACACGTTGCCTGCCAGAGCACACTGAGAATCACAAATGGAAACCTTTGTTTTGAGGTATCAAACACCGCCGTGTTTGTCTCACCTCATTTTCTCTCGTCTCTGTCTTTCGTGCTTTAGGATTATGGAAAGGAACCAACTCGGCAAATTTTTTCTTCTAAAAGTACCAAAATTCTGCCTCTCCGGAGAGATATAATTCAGCCTATTCATATTACTAACACCAGTGACCAATCCATTAGCGCTGCAGTTTTACTGCTGAACAAAGAGGTGACATTAATTAATGAAGAGGTGTGAAATTGCTGCACCTCATTTTTGCATTACTTCGAAAAATCTGTGGTTGTTTTTTCAGTTGGCCTAGACTTCGCTTCGAATATGTTTAACATCGCCTTCCTTCGCCTTTTTTACCCTGTTGACTGCCTGTTTCTCGTTTTGTGAGTTGTTTGGAAGTTAGCTTTTTTTAGACACTGCTTTTGCTACCATGAGTAAATGTTACAAGTGGACCGTCTTTTTTGGTTGTGTTTTGTTTACTTATTGTCACTGCTTTTGCTATGCTGTGTATAAAAGTCACCCATTTCATTGTACACCTCATGAATCTTCTATCCCTCTTTCTTGTTGTACTGGTGGTTTTTTATCCGTTTTGGCTTGATAATATCTGGTTCAAAACTTGGCAGCAGAATGCTGACTAGAGCCACGCACGGGTCTTCATCTTTTGATCTTTGTGATTTCCATCCCTGGTATGAATGTGGCTGCGTTTCATGAAATATACCAGCTGGAAGTTGCGCTCTCTACAAGTCATGTGTGTTTCATCATTGTGTCCTGCCTTCTTCGTTCGAGTAACTTATTTGAACCAATTCGCCCAAACAAAAGTATTAATTCAAATTGGTAGTTATGCTCGTGAATGTACGATGTGTCTTCTTGTTCCCCACGCCTGACTTTTTCTCTGAGATTAGCCGGTTATAACTGCAAAGCACTAAAATTGCACGGTTCTGTTCGCCAGTTCGTTCACTCCTACGCCGCATGCCAGCGCTGAAAAAGCCCATCTCACCGACCCGCCGCTCCTATGCAGCCGATGCCTTGTCCAGCACAGCCCTTCGAGCGTGTTGGCATTGACCTCTACGGTCCTCTTTCCAGTACATCAACCGGAAACCGCTGCATTATCGTTGCCATCGACCACCTCACACGCTACGCTGAAACGTCGCCTTTGCCATCTGCTACAGCCCACGACATTGCATCCTTCATTTTCCATCGCATCATTCTTCGCCATGGTGCGCCCAAAGAGCTGCTCAGTGATAGAGGTCCGGCCTTCCTCTCCGAAGTTGTAGAAGCTCTCCTTCAGGAATGCAACATCGTTCACCGCACCAGCTCCGCCTACCATCCCCAGAAAAATGGCATGGTTGAGCGCTTTAACCGCACCCTCGGTGACATGCTGGCAATGTATGTTGCTTCCGACCATTGTAACTGGGACCGCGTTCTCTCTTTTGTCACATATGCTTATAACTCCGCTGCTCAAGCCAGCACCGGATTCTCTCCGTACTTTCTCCTGTACGGCCGTGAGCCTTCTTGCACAATGGACACCATTCTACCTTACTACCTTGATGCTTCCGAATTTACAACTCTTTCCCAAGCCGCAACTTATGCCGAAGAATGCCAGCAGCTTGCCCGGTCCTTCACTTCTCCACCCAGCAGCAGCAGAAAAGCACCCGTGATTCCCCTGCACTTTCTCCCGCTTACCTTCCTGACTCTTTGGTCTGGCTCTGGGTGCCCTCCTCAGGTCCCGGCCTTTCCTCCAAACTTGTTAGCAAGTACCAGGGACCCTACCGTAATCTTAAGCAGACCTCCCCCGTCAATTACCTCATCGAACCCCTTACTCCGTCCACTAATCATCATCGCCGAGGCCGCAAAATTGTTCACACGCACAGCTTCAAACCATACGGCGACCCCGCCGTTGTCACCTTGCCCTAGCCAGCAAGGATGGCGCTTAAGGACGAAGACTACGACAAGTGGAAAACGTTCCGATGCTCCTGCATGTTCTGGAGTGACCGCTGCCTCTGGTCTGTACCTCGACTGTACCGACAGTCGTTCGCGACGCAGCGCCTTGAAAGACGTCCTTAATTACAATATATTCATAGTAACGTCTCCTACTAAGAATGCAGCATAGAAGTGGTATTATTAGGTGCAGAAAGTACAAAGAATAGTGAAGAATGTGTCTTTTTCACATTATATGGTAATCCAGAGGATGCGTAGCGTATTAATCAGCATGTAAATATGTTGCCGGCAAAAGAGTGATGGCCACTCGTTGGTGTTAAAGTATGTTTGCTTTAACCTATATTATGCTTTTAGCCTTACTTCTTGCACTTTTACCTCTATTTCATGTGGTCATCCTCATCAAGCTGTAATTAATGTTGTGAATGTAGAATCAAAAGCTCATCTAGTATACAAGACGCATTTCAAGCTACAAGACAGAATCGAAATCTTACAATATGGGGCAGAGTTTTAGCATTCCATGTTTTCGTGGTCAAAAATGGATTTATTACTTTATCACTGGGGCTGACACTGGCCTTTTCATGTGGAGCCGTTGCACTTTTTTCCATTATAGCTGCCGGAATGTCTACGCCCAATGTGGTGCGAATCTAAACCCCTTGACTCTATACATTGATCAATTTTTTGATAAAGAATTATATGTTCAGAATAGGCGGCTTGTCCAAATGGAAAATCTGAGGTTCTTCGCACCTCACCCCTGTTTTCCAAGTGTTCTAGGGTTGGCCAACCCGTCTCCTCCATGATTATGTTTAATACATATGTAGGAGCTCTGTCTTCATTACTAAAGATATATAAGAAATTGAGCTGCTGTAGAATTATCATGCTTATTAACACCGTCTATGACGCTCAGGTATCGTTTTGCACATGCCTTCATTAAATCGTATGATGCGTTGCGAATATCTGGTGTTTTTGTGGCGATATTTCTTACTTGTATTTCATGTTTTCTGTTCTGCGCTCAAATTATAACATACTGCACCTGTTGCCAGCTACTATACTATTTAGCACTTATTCGAATTTTTTATCATTCAGAGGGTGAAAAATTGCAGCAACAGCTCGTATGATTTATGTAGAAAGCGTCAGTAGGACATGGCTGCAGCACGCAAAAAAAGTGCCTCTGAATGTTGAAAGAAAACGGCTCATGTAATGGTGAGCCTTTTGGGTTTGTATTTTACATATAGGAATTCCTTCAGTGCCGATAAAAATTTTAATGCCACAGGCCTTATGAAAGCTCTTTAGTTTAAAGATATAAGTAACAAGTCGCAAACAGTTGCTGTGGACAAAACTTTTATCGCACCATGTAGAGCTGCATTTCATTATGCAAATCGTTCATTTCTTGCACAGCAAAGATGCGCTACTAAAAGAGTAAAGCACTCCTGTGCGCCTAAGGTTGCAGAATAAGGTGTGGAAATGTGCTGTGGCGCTTGTCGACCGCCTACTGCATATCGTCGCCTATGAACGGTCGAAGCACACGGACCAGGTTTAATTAAATGTGCTCAGCGTGCAAGACAGCAGGGAGATGGAGCGAGGAAGATGACGAAAACCTCTAGCTCTCGAGTGCGCAAGGGATGGCAAGGACCAGCTAAAACAATTCGGCCATGGTGGATCAGTATTGTGGCTTTACTCCCCTCTCTGAAGGGCAACGACTCGGTGCCGCAGCAATGAGAATCAGGAAGAGAAAGGACGCCGCATTTGTCTGGCGGCTGGTGTAGACACGCCTGAAGCGCTAGCGGGTATGGCACGGCTTCATCCGTGCGACATGGACGACTTCGGAGTTCGGCCGTCTAGGAAAGCGAACTGTTCCCTTGGAGAGAACTTCATAGTTCCCCTCAATGACTTCGCGGAGTACCTCGTCGGGGCCAAAATATCGGCACAGAAGCTTTTTGGAACGCCCACTCATGCGATTCGGCTCCAAACGCACACTTGTTCGCCGGGCTGATAACAAACACCTCTGTGGCGGAGGTTATAGCGGCGAGCGTCGTGGGCTTGCTGGTGCCGGATGCGCTGTCAGGCGAGTTGGCGGGTGGCCTCTGCGTGACGAACGAATTGGGCAGCGCCCATAAGAGATGGGGTACTACTAGTCGGAAGCAGCACTGCGGTCAGCATGGTTTTGGCTTCGCGACCATGCACTAAACGAAATTGAGTGAAGCGCGTCGTTTCTTGTAGAGCAATATTATAGTCAAATATGGGATTATGGCGTCCCAGTTGCGGTGGTCTGCGTCAACATACACGGAAATCATGTCGGCGATCGTCTTGTTGAACCGTTTGGTGAGTCCGTTTGTTTGGTGGTAAGCGATTGTTTTTTATTTATTTATTTATTTATTTATTTATTGATACTGCAGGCCAATAAACTGGCCCTAGCAGGAGGGGCAATACAGTAAAAAGTGTGACAATGCAAAACAACAATAAACACTAAAGAAAAATAATGCTGGGTGTAGCAGTGTTACTCAATGAATACGCTCTGGCACCAGCGCAATAACGAACAAAACATGAAGAGTGGCACATGTGAAATAACAAACAGGCGGGCAATTTTTACTCAGAACAACAGAACTGTTTCTGGGGAAAAAAAAAGGCATCACAAAGTGAAGGAGTTAGGAAAACATAACAGATTGTGAACACTGGTTTTGTTTCAGTTAGTTTATGGAAGAAAGATGTTTTTCCAGCTCTTCTGCAAAGTTTTGTGACTGCAATACATCGACAGGTATAGAATTCCATTCATGTATAGTACGCGGAAAGAAACTATTCATATGGGATTTTGTTTTAGAAAATATTGGCGTAAGTGAAAGGTTATGTCTGTGTCTTGTCTGGCGTGAACTTAGAGGTTTTACGCAATGAGGCAGCTGAAGTGCGCTTTTTCCATTTATAATGTTATGTAAAAATTGGAGACGACTTATCTTCCGCCTGTTTTCCAGCGTACTGATTTTATTTGCAAGCATTATTAAAGACGGAGAATCCTCTCTTTTATATTTACTAAAGATGAATCTGATAGCCTTCCTTTGAACACGCTCTAAATTCATTATATTCTTTTTAGTATGAGGATCCCATACAACTGCTGCATACTCCAGTTTGGAACGGACAAATGTGTTGTATGCTAACATTTTGGTATTTGCAGGTGCATTTCTAAGTTTCCTTTTCAAGAACCACAATTTGCGCAATGCTGCTGAACATGTAATGGAAATATGGTTTGACCAAGAGAGTTTACTGTTGAATGTGAGACCCAAATACTTGTATTTTTCAACCTCAGATATTATTGTGTTGTTAAGTACATAGGAAAATACACTAGGTTCTTTTTTCCGTGTGACTCGCAGCAAAACTGTTTTGTTTACATTGATTTCCATGCACCAAAGTTCACACCAATCACGGATAGCATTAACTGATTCCTGTAAGTAATTGCTGTCGTTCCTGGAAACAATTTTTCTAAAAATGACAGTCATCCGCAAATAAATTAACATGGACATCATCAGGAATTACGTCGACTATATCATTAATATAGATCAAAAATAAAAGTGGTCCTAATACGCTGCCTTGCGGTACACCAGAAGTTACCTGACGGATATTGGAAGTACATTTGTTTATTTCAATAAATTGCTGTCTATGGCGGAGGTAGGCCTGGATCCATGTTATAATATTTGTAGGAAGACCAATGCGCTCTAGTTTGTGGAGTAATTTTCCATGGGGAACCTTATCGAATGCTTTACTAAAATCAAAAAAGAGCATATCGACTTGCCCGGACGTGTCAAGCACCTGAGAGATTTCATGAACAACTGACACAAGTTGAGTTGTTGTCGACAGTCCCTTTCGAAACCCATGTTGAAATGGAGAGAGGACATTATGGTCTGTCAAAAACTGACGAATAAAGCCTGCGACAATGTGCTCTAATAATTTGCTGCAAGTGGTCGTTATAGAAATGGGACGATAATTCGATACTGTAAGATGGTCACCCTTTTTATGAATTGGAACAACTCTTGCGGTACGCCAGTCAGATGGTATTTCTCCTAATTGTAATGATAATTTGAAAAAGTCACTTAAAAAAACGCATATCTGTTCCGCATACCTTCGTAAAAAAGCATTTGGTATATTATCCGGCCCGGCAGATTTCCTGACATCAATTTTTAAGAGCATATCCAAAACACCTTGCCTGGAAATCACAATGTCATGTACAAAAGACCTATCATTGTTATGATGTTCAAATTCATCCAGGTCAGAAAACACACTCCAAAAATAATCATTGAAGTGTTCGGCAATACTGGAAGCGTCTTCAATTATTTCATCATTAACCTTAATTTTATGAATTGCCTGTTTAGATTGACCTAAAAAACGCCAAAACTTCTGTGGGGCATGTGAAATAAAATCAACAAGATCATGACTGAAAAACTTATCTCGGGCTGCTTTCACTTTTGTTAGTAATTCAGTTTTCAATTTTTTGGAAGACAAACTCTGCCTGCTATGTTTCTTCATTCGCTTTAGTTTTCGCTTAGTTTGGATAATATCTCTGTTTATCCACGGGTTTGATGGAGGTTTCTTGACACTTCTCAGTGGAATGAATCTGTTAATGCAATAAGAGGCTATGTCCCTGAACTTTTGCCATGAAAGCTCGACATCATCATGGACAACATTTAGGTATAGGTCTAAGTAATCGATGATTGATGTATCATCTGCTTTAGCATAGTCCCTAACCTTAAATCGTTCGCGTTGTTTTCTTTTATTCACGTTGATTGTTGATGAAAAAGAAATTAATTTGTGGTCTGAAATGCCTGCATCAATTTCAGCGGTTCCTTCATGGAAAATTTCACTGAGGAATAAGAGGTCTAGAATATTGTCTCCTCTGGTAGAAACAGTAATAACCTGTTCAAGACTAAAAGTTAGCATCATATCAATGAGTATATCACAGGAAGGACTGTGCCCATAGCTCCAGTTATTCCATTTTATTTGAGGAAGATTAAAATCACCAGTTATAATTAAGTTTTTTCCTCTGAATTTCAAAAGGTGATCATATAATTTCTGCATAAAGTGGTCATCAGCATTTGGTGCGCGGTACACAGAACATAGTATGAATGAAAAACCCCAGACAGAGACATTCAAAAACAAGCTTTCGTGGTTATCAATCTGATCTAGTTCTCCTATATCAACACTATTTTTTGCTATAACCGCGACGCCACCACCTCGGGAGAATCTATCTCTTCTAAACAGTTAGTAACCTGGCGAAATTATTTCATCATCCTGCACCCCGTCATGCAACCAGGTTTCAGAAATAACGCATATATGAGGATCGTATACTAATAAAAGATCTTGCAGTCTGTCTATTTTGTTGACAATGCTTTGGGCATTTAGTGAAAGCAGCCGAAACTGGAAAGACCGTGATTGCTATTCTGCCTGCTCTAGTCTCATTTCTGTGTCATCCCTTTTTGCAACTAGTTTCCGTGTGTTGTGTACGTCGTCCCAAATGTACAAGTCGCCGCCAACGCGAATCTTATCATGAACAAGCCAGACCTTTCTGCCGCTATCTTTTTCTTCTTTCGCGCTGTTCCAAAGTAGTCGGCGCTTGCGCAGCGTGTCTGCGCAGTAATCATTTTGCAAGGATATTCCTGATCCTTTCAGTTTGTGAGCATTCTTCATGAGGGCTTGTTTTTCAGTGTAATCCTGGAAAAACGCGATGACGGGCCTTCCTGTGGGTCTCTTCCCGAGTCTGTGAATTCTCGCTACTGAAACACAATCTACCCCCACCTTATCCTTGAAGACGTCTTCAATAACCTTCTCCCGTAGCGTTGTTTCCGTTTCATTAGGATCTTCGGTAATCCCAAAAACAATCAAATTCGAACGGCGGCTGCGGTTTTCCAAATCAACCAGTTTTTCATGGTGAAGTTTAAGTAGGTCATGCGCTGCGGTTGCAACTGCATATGTTTCTTCATTTTTATGGGTCTTTGCTCGAACCTCGGTCATACTGCATTCCAAGCTGATTAAACGCTGTTCGAAACAGTGTATTGCTGTCTCCGTGGATTCAAGGCGTTCTTTCAATGAAGCGATGTCAGCTCTAATTGCTTGCTGGCCACTCAATATAGACTCGAACATTTCATCAACAGTCGGTCCCGGATTTTTTTCAATGTCCCCACAAACGAGAAGTTTACACGAATTTAAACACTCATAGGCAATACTCAAGCACAGATGTGGGCGCGGAAGTACAACAAGAAAACGATCATCACTGCGTATTGTGCTGTTGTAACTAACCTGTACAAGAAGAATCGGACGCATAGTCAGCGTTGTGCGCCCAAGGCTTTCGCCGCGCCCACTGGTAAGTCCATCGTGCGGTGCTGTCTTTATAGCAGTTGAAGCTGGTGACGTCAGGAACCCGTGACTTGAAAACACTGCATCATCCGTTTTCGGAAAGAGGCACGAAACTGCATCGTCGATATGGCTTGATGTCACTGTTGTAAACGGCTTGGCTGAAGGCGCAACAAGGAGGCTGGCAGTTGGCAGGAACAAAGCCTGTACAAGAAGAATCGGACGCATAGTCAGCGTTGTGCGCCCAAGGCTTTCGCCGCGCCCACTTGCGGTGACTTGTGCCTCTAATGCGCATAACCTCCTGCGTAAGGGCTGAGGTGAACGCCATTCGCTTGTCAGTTACAACGATGATGGGTGCACCGTGACGAAGCACAATATTTCGAACGAAAAAGTTCGCAATTTCGTCAGCGGTACTACGATGGAGAGCTTTAGTTTCACAGTACCGGCTGAAGTAAACGGTAGCGACCGTTGTGTAGCGGTTAACCAGCGAGGACTCCGGAAATGGGCCGAGTAAGTCCATGCCGACCTGGTGGAAGGGGACTTGTGGCGGATCAATAGGCTGCAGTAGGCCGGCTGGCTTAGTCGGCGGCGTCTTGCGACGTTGGCACTTGCGGCAATGCTGACGTAACGCTGGACAACTGCAGCAACCCTGGGCCAGTAGTACGTTTGGCGTATCCGCGCCAAAGAGCGGGAAAAACCCAGGTGACCAGAAGATGGGTCATCAAGACATGCCTGCAGGACTTCATCGCGAGAGGCTGCAGGTACGACGAGCAGATAGACGGCTTCCGTCGGGTTGTAGTTTTCCTTATACAGAATGCCATCGCGCAAACAGAATGACGACAGTCTAGGTGAGAAGATTCGCGGGGGCGACTCAGAGTTTCCTTCAAGACACTCAGTGAGAGGCCGCAGTTCACTCTCGTGTCTTTGGTGTTGAGTGAGGACGGACGTGGAGACGGGCGCTGAGAAAAGCAGAATAGGCGTAGGGATCAGCTCGGTTGTCCTCGATACGGCATCACTGTGCATCCTACCGGACTTATAAACGATGGTGACATCGAACTATTGAAGGCGAAGGCTCCGGCTTGCAAGACGTCACAAGGGATCTTTGAGGTTCTCCAGCCAACACAGCGAATGGTGATCACTTACGACTAAGGGCGGCCGTATAAATACGAGCGAAATTTAGTGACTGCCCGCACAATTGCCAGGCATTCTTTTTCAGTGGTGGAATAGTTCGCCTCAGAGCGTGACAAGGTGCGGCTTGCGTATGCGATCACGCGTTCGAGACCATCCTGCCAATGCACAAAGGCCGCACCGAGGCCGGTGTTGCTGGCGTCTGTGTGCAGTTCAGTGTCGGCTGACTCGTCGAAGTGGGCAAGGATGGGCGAACTTTCGATACGAGTGCGGAGGTCTTCGAAGGCCTGTTGTTGCTCCTGGCCCCAGAAGAACGGCTCGGCATCTTTCTTGAGGCGGGTGAAGGGCTCAGCGATCTGGGAGAAGTTCGGCACAAAACGCAGATAATAGCGCAGAGACCCAGAAAGCGAAGCACACTTCGCTTATCGGTTGGCGCGGGAAAAGAAGTGACGGCACCGGTCTTGTCGGGGTCAAGGGCTCACTCTCTTAGCGTTCACGATGTGGCCATGAAGCGTCAACTCTTGGAAAGCGAAATGACAGTTTTCAGGCTTGAGTAAAAGTAAAAGACCGGCCGAGCGAATTGCTTCGAACACAGCGCGCAGGCGCCTTAGGTGCTCTTTGAACGTGGTGGAGAAGATGACAACGTCATCCAGGTACACGAGGCAGGACTGCCATTTTAGGTCAGCAAGCACGGTGTCCATCATCCGCTCGAAGGTGGCAGGAGCCGAGCACAGGCCGAAAGGGAGCACCCGGTATTCGTACAGGCAGCCAGGTGTAATAAAGGCAGTCTTTTCTCTGTCGCGTTCGTCGACCTCGATTTACCAATAGCCACTGCGTAAGTCTAGCAACGAGGTGTACGTGGTGTGGCGTAGCCGGTCCAGGGAGTCATCAGTGCGTGGCAGAGGATAAACGTCTTTTTTGGCGACTTTGTTTAGACGTATGTAATCAACACAGAACCGTGGGATTCCATCTTTCTTCGCCACTAGAACAACAGGCGATGCCCACGGGCTCGTCGACGGCTGTATCACGTCGTCTTGGAGCATTTCTTGGTCTTCTTGGCGAATGGCATCACGTTCCATCGAAGAGAATCGATAAGGTGGCTGGCATACCGGTCACTGGTTTGCGTCAACTAAAATGCGGTTCTTTTTGAGCGGAGTCTTACTAACCTTGGAGGTCGAGGCAAAACAGTCGCGGAAATACTCGATAATGCTCTCCAGGCAGCGTTTCTGACTTGACTGGAGGTGCGGGTTCACGTCGGTTTTTATAGGAGTGGTCGGTGCCTCCACTGATCGCGGGATATCGGACTACGCGTGCTATCCTGAGAATTCGCTAAGTTCTTTCAAATACGCAATAGCTGTTTTTCCAGGCAAACACTGACGTTTGGAACAAAAATTGGTCACTAAAAGTTCGATTCGCCCAATGTTCAAGTCAATAATTCCGCGAGCTACACATACTTGCCTACCCAGGAACAGCGAGGTGTTGGTTTCAGCGATGCCACGAGTGCTGGGGCTGTTATCGCACTCTGTGGTAACAAAATGCTGGCTCTTGACGGGATTAATACGGGTTCGTCACAGACGCATAACTTAGCCCTGCTTGGCTCGGTATCGTCGCCGACAGGCCATTAGTTGCAAAACGACACTATTATCTCCTGAAGGTTGATAACGACACCATACTCCTGAAGGAAATCCAAACCGTGTTCGAGGTCCTCGGAGCACTCGGGTAACACCGCAAAACAACCAGGGAAATTAACACCACGGATCTGGATTCGCGAAGTGCAGACACCAATCGGAGTTACCACATGACCACCAGCTGTCCGGATCTGCGCCCAGACCAAGGCGTCAGACCTTCCTCAGGGTCGTGGCTAACCGTGAGCTCATTACAGAAAATTGGCGCCGCTATTCAGGAGTGCGGTAACGTCGTGGTTGTCCGCGGATACCGGAATTTCAGCGGAAACCGGTTGGTCGCAGCGCGTCGTCGAGGTCGTCGGGTCAGGTCTTCGTCGGTTGGAGCATTGCGGTGAATCGTAGGGTGGAGGCTCTTGACTCGGCAGAGCAGCGGCGGCCCTACTCCCGGAGGACGCCGTCTTCAGTTTCCCCGATGTGTGGACATAACTCTGAACTGGCCAGAGGACTACGGGCGGCCGGGTGAAGAGAACCGCCTTGGGGATGGCGATCGGGACTGGATCGCTGCGAGGTCGAGGACTGCACGTTATCAACCATATCTCGTGGTCGTTCACCGTAGCGCAGTCGATGTGCGTCAGCTAAAACCCCCCCTTAAACCCATTCTGCTCTAGCGGCAGTGGCGGAGGATGGGGCCGGACCCCCGCAGTGGTAGCAGAGCGGCTGATTGTTTGGCGTACGCCACAAGTGCGCTTTGCTCAGGGGGGCAGGACTCCCGCGGCACGGAGGGTACTGCAGCGATTGGGTACTGTAGAGATGGCACAGAAGCGACGGGGGAAAAAGCTTGCATCGCTGGCCCAGAACATCGTAGCGCGTCGCTGTAAGTCATAACGGAGGGCGCCGGGTGTGGAGCTCGGGTTGGCTGCACAACTCGTCGGATTTCTTCACGGACCATGTCCGTTACGGCAGCGACGCTGGCCTGTGGAGCTTCAAACAGAAGCTTCGCCAGTTCGCGCACAAGGTTTCTTACAGGCTCGCTAAGCTCCTAGGTGGGCAGGGACGCAGGCGTGTACTGGGAAGCGGCTGCTACAGTAGCCGGATGTCCGTAGTGCGCGCCCCGTTCCTGCAGAGAGCGCTTTATACCCGTTGCCGCCTTGGTGAAGTCGGAAACTGTTCTTGGCGGGTCACGGACCAGTCCGGCAAAGAGCTGCTCTTTTTTGCCGCACATTAAGTGGCGCACCTTCTTGGCTTCGGACAGAGAAGGGTTGGCCCGATTGATCAGTCGCGGCATGTCCTCTATGAAGATCGCGACACTCTCGTTCGGCTGCTGTGATCTCGAGTGCAGTTTGATTTCAGCTTTCTCTTTTCGTTCGCTGCTGGTAAATGTCGCTAGCAGCTCTCGTGAAAAGCCTCCCAGGTGCTAAAGGAAGCTTCGGGGTTCTCAAACCACGTTTTGGCCGAGTCCGTCAGCGCTAAGTAGACATTGCGCAATTGCGCTTGCCGTCCCGCTCATTGAAACCCGCCACTTGGTCAAAGCTCGCCAACCAGTCTTCGACGTCCTCGAACCTGTCCCCGCGGAAAGCTGGCGGCGACCGAGGTGCGTGAAGGGCAAATGGCGGGGCATTACCGAAATGCGGAGTTGTCTGGCTAAATGCGGTGGATGTCATGGTCCTTAACGACGCTGTCAGTTGGCCGAACTCCGGTTGTAGGCCTCGCCGATGGCGGCTCGCCTTGTGGGTGGGTGTTGACTCCACGCGTGGAGAACAGGCGTCGAGAGTGTCCTCGTAGTCAGAGTACATGGGATCGCTACCCAGCTGCTCCACCAAATATGTCGCCGATGAATGGTCGAAGCACACAGACCAGGTTTAATTAGATGTGCTAGGCGCGCAAGACAGCAGGGAGCTGGAGCGAGGAAGACGACGAAGGCCTCTAGCCCCTCGAATGCGCAAGACATGGCAAGTCCCAGCTAAAACAGTTCGGTCACCGTATGGCGCCACTGGATGGATCGGTACTGTGGCAATATGTTCAAGCTTACTACGAAATAAGATATGCAACGTCTCGTCTTATGCTCAGCGTCGTAATGGCAGAATTTGTCCTTTCGGATTTACATCAAACGCGCTTCCCATGTTTTGAGTCATCTGCGCGCTAGGAGAAAGTTCAACCATGATTAAAAGTGTCACAGCACTGTGCCTCTCTTCTTTTTGTTCATCAGGTAGAATCGTGTTCATTAGAACAATTTAATCGTCCTGCAAAGCGATCAAATTTGGTATGAAATTCGCCGCCTCCATGAGAGAACGTCTAGGCCTCACAAACGTATTGAGACGCTAATTATTATGTAATAGTAGTTTTTGTTGCACACATCAGTTCTGAATTGAGCAAAGGAAACTGATAATGCACAATATCCGCACAATTCTGCGATATCTGCTTTTTTTTCACAGTCCCATGACTGCAATAAAAAATGCTAGCAACAACCTAGACGCACAGCTTATTCCAGTCTTAAATAATAAAGCAATCACCTGGGCACTATAAATGGGAAGAGCTTCCTTTGCCCTTTTATACACATTCTAAACGTATTATAATTGCAATTTTCTGCGAGTTTAAGCCGAGTTTCTCTGTAGCTACACGCAACGCTGCGCATTTATGTTTAAGCGTTGTTAGTGTTAAAGTGCATATGGTAATGTTAAACACACGTGAAGAACACTGCTCTTCAAGACTGCGATTCATTTCGAGGTCTATAATCCACCCTTCGCGCTTATCCCTCTCAGAGAACATAAAACATATTCATGATCTCTAGGGTCAGTGAGGTAAACGCTCTTGTAGCTTGCTTTTCGTCTGAAACCTCTTTTCGCGCTGCTGCCGAGATCCTAAATTGCAGTTGGTAGTAAAACATTGGAATAAAAAATTGTGAAAATCAAAACTGTTCATTACCTTCATGAAGATTCTTGGAGATAATCGGAATACATAGGGCCTCCTTAAATAAGAAGCTAGCGAGAATTTTTTTTTATTTCTGAGTAAATTAAAAATGTAGAAATATTTCGAATTGCAACAAAAATACATTTTCAGGCAATTATTGGTCCTTATAGTAGTCAGGAGGTGATTTTTCGCTACACTGTTCGGAAGGTATAACAACCTATAAAAATGTGTCGGACTGCACAGGATCTCTATAGCGCCAGAAATAAAATTCTAAAATAGCAGCGTGTTACCGTATATTTAGCCGTAAAATGCAGAGTGAGGTATTCCTAGTAATGTTACGAAAGATGGCGCGCTTTCTAGGACTTTTCAATGATACTTCTTTTTTTAATAAATTTATTTACAGATATTTTTGTTTCAAGTGAGAAAACAGTTTTTAATGTTTACAATCTGTGCCGAACCCGGTGATCTTCAGTGCTCGTTCTCCACTGTAATGCGCGCTTTAGGCGCCAGCAAGGAGACTTGTAACGGGCAACTGGGTATTCAATTGGATGCTTCTGTACTGCATGTACCGGAATCTTGAGCCCACTGCAAAAGAAGTTAGCCACGTTTACACTAGGTAAAGGTTCTATGTAGAACCTGCGACGCTACTGGGTGGGAAGGTGTTGGAAGCCTATCATATAAACGAAAGAGGAAGTCAGTGTAGCAGCGCGAAGTCTGTAACGCTCTTTGAGTCTGAACTTACACTTGTCGAATGGTTAATGTGAAAGTGGGCTGCTTCCGACGGTGTCTTTTGATTATGTCCGTTTTTTTCTTATATTTGCTGCCCAACTATATAGATAGAAGAAAGTTAACGCTCGTGCAATATTGTTCTATCGCCTTACTGTTGTTGTTCGAAGCGCACTTCAGTACCTACTGTATACCACCTGTATCGCATTTCTGTACACTTTCTACATTCGATTTTCCTGAAGCAAAGAAGGCCCATCTCTACGTAATAAACAGTCGCCGGATCAAACACACGGGTACAGCTATAGACGCGCTCTCTTCTACTAGCGATTCTGAATTCGCGCATGCTGGCTTCAGAATTGGGTCCAAGTAAACTAAGGTGGAATGCTGATATCTGTAAAGATATGAAGAGGAAAGGAAAAAGAGAACGTCTCGAGAATCTCAAATCTGGGTGCTTTTCTTGACGTGCAAATAACTGTCGACGGGTAAATTAATACTAAAAAGCTTTGGTAGAAACTTTTGATTATAGTAAATGTGACAAAAAGACTTCTTTTTGTCACGCCAAAGCAAAACCAACAATGTAAGAACTAGTTAATACTAAAAGTAACAGAAAGAGTGAATTCGCAGTAGTAAAAAAGAAGTGGGGTGAACAAAGCGCACAGAGGATTTTAGGTAGAAAGTAGGGCTCGATGCATGCATCACTGCACAGGATCGACATAGATTAGGGCAAGGTATGGGGATACGCCGTGAATAGAGAAAACAGACAACAAATGTCGAAGTGAAACGATATATAGAGAGAACCTACTTGGAACTATGCCAGCTTGCTCCGCGCAGAATCAAGCTCTGTCCGACACCAAGAACTTGGTCAGCATCGAATGATTTAGTAAGGCTTCTTGAAAGCGGAATGAAAAAAAAAACGCAAAAGCCTGAGCTGTACTTCGCACACAACGCACGCGCGTGCTGCTTCGCATTCTTTTGTCTTGTTTGGCTTGGCGCCTTCTTCGAGTTCCCCTCCCGAAATCCGACATCACGGGAGCAAATGACCCAAATGTTGAATGCTACGTAGTGCAGAAGCACAAAACATTTTGTAACATGTTTCTCCTGCAGTTTAGCTTTAACTATTTTTATTTACATTCTAGGGTTTTGTCTACGGCTAACCGTCTCTTAGTAAAAAAGGTTTATTCTATTCAGTTCAAAATAGTTAGATGCAGTCATGCTTAAGAGATTGTTTGGCTTGTGCGAAAATGCCAGACCGCCGGGACATAATTTCCGCAGGGCGGGTCGCGATCCAAGCCAGAGGCTACAAGTTACGCTTTCTGTGTTACAATTAAGCTTTCTTTCAGTGTATACGTACGAAGACAAAAGAAAGATATGTTGGAGCCAAGCGCAACATGCAACATTTAGAATGTCTAAAATCCAAATAAATGAAAACATCTAAAACACTGGAGCGCACTTTAGAGGTGGTTGTGTTTGTTTTGTACCCCGACTTTTTTATTGCGAGAGCTCGGACAGAAGCAGCATTCTTGAATGATCTGGTCTCTTTGGAGCTATGCCAGCAGTTTTTTTGGCATCGTTCCTAAGGATCTTGTGAGTCGTTGTTGCAGCAGCACTGTAGTGCTAAGAATGTAAAAATAAACGTACTGCAAAAAAAGACAGAGATGCAGATCAGAAATGCGGGGTATGATTTTTCTCCCTTCATATTTCGAGATGTCTGCGGATGTTTGGCCCAGCCTGTAACCACACTGAAGCTTTCTTCACATCGCTTAGGATCGGTTACACTTTCTGTGTACCCCTTTGTAAGGCTTAAGCATTGGAATGAACACTGATATATGTAAGACCGAAATAATAAATTTGGCATCATTTACCAAGGGCGTAACAAGCCATCCAGAATCGAACAATAAGCAGGTATCTGGAATTCGATGTAAATCAAAGTGTAAGCTGACCGTTCATTCTGTGGTTTTGTACAGGAAAAAAGGCGTTCATTACTGTTTTATTACGAAGCGCCCTGGTTTAGCCGCGTAATTTACCTGATAGATAAACAATCTTTCCACTCCGTTTGTGCATTTTAGGTGTCGGCCATATGAGTTATTGTAACTAGTTTAATCCCACTAAAGCATTTCCAGGCGCTATCTAGGTCCTGTGAATGAGAAATTCGATCAGTATTAACTTCAGGTAACTCATTACCCTTTTTATTACCTTCCACATTTTACCACTTGCACGAAGAGCGTTATTTTTTCCCGGCGCACGCCTAGACATATTTTTGGCAGTCCCGATAGAATATCGCCATCTGCGTCATGCTCGTTAACATGCGTTGTCGTTAGCCTACAAGACATTCGTCAGGTTAACAATGCAATTTTCATAACCTGTCTCGATCCTTTCGAACAAGTTTCCAACAAGTTTCGAGCAAGATTACCTTGCAAATTTTCTAGAATGCGTCAAAATTGCGTGCAAGGTCCATTTATGCGTCGTAGTGTTATGACATAAGAGTTCCTTCTTTAAAATCTGTATTCCAATTACAATAATTATGAGCCAATCGCCGCACTGCCAACCTGCATTTCCTTGGTTGTATTCTGAACTTCCCTGTGCGCAAAGAACCACATGCACTCTCCACGCAAGCAAATTGCACTGCGTCAGTCATTAGCTAAAAGTTTCCCATCCACTCTTGCCACTGCTGAGGTTTCGACTACGTAAAATTGTTTCTCGTGTTTTATTTATATATATTTCATGAATTACGAGAAGACATTAGACTCGGTGGAAACCTAAGCAGTCATGCAGGTTTGCGGAATCAGGGTTCAGAAGGGTTTTTTGTAAAAATACTGGAAGATATCTTTAGTTATGTGCATTACCGCTCAGGGCCAATAGCATTACAGAAGGGAAGCGGTAAATATAAAACCAGAGAGAAACATACAGTTGGCTACATGAATGTTAAAAAGCATGTGAATATACGATGCTTGCCAATGCTACACAAAACTGCTCATAATTTATAATGCCAGCTACTTTTGTGGGAAGGCGGTTCCAGACACGTGAGGTTCGCGGCAAGAATGACTGCGAGAAGCATTTCGTGTTCCATGACACATTTCCGACTTTGTGATTATGATCAATGCGACGGGATACATAATTATCAGGGGGATGAGGTGATTATGTAGAGCGGGATGATGATACAGCTTGTAGTACACGTTGATACGAAACACTTTTCAACGAGATATCACCGTTGGGAGGCAGAAATTATACTCCATACTACTTATACGGCTGGGTGGTTGCAGATAGCATGGATGACACGTAGAGTTACTTTGCAGCATCTCAAGAGCATTTGCTAAGTTGTCATTAGCAGGGTCCCATACAGGTGTTGCATACATGAGTTTGGATCGTATTAGTGTTCTATATGGCAGTAGTTTCAAATTCGAAGAGACATAAAAGTTGCAAAGTAGGTAGCCTAGCCTGCAATCAGAATTTTTATGTTCTCGTTATGAAGAGACCAGTTAAGATTAGAATTAATGTGAAGGCCTTGGTATTTATATTACGAAATTGATTCCAATGAAATGCTATGGATGTAGTAGTGATGTGGGGCGGAAGTATTTCTAAACACACGCGCGACTTCGCATTTGTTAATATCTAGCTGCATTAACAAATCTTCGCACCAGTTCCCTATTTTGTTGAGGTCTTACTGAAGTAATTTAATATCGTTAGCGTTGGTTAGTTCTCTATAAATGACGCAGTCATCGTCGAATAGGCAAGTATGAATATAGGCTACACAGAGACAACAGTCCTTCAAAAATACAGCAATAAAAATTCAAAAAAAGAAGAGGAAATCGATCAGAGTGACATGATCTCGCCAATACTATTGAACACCTTTTTACAGCAGGTATTCAGAGACCTCACTTGAGACCCGTTGGGACAAGAGTTAATAGAGAGCACCTCAGGAACCTGCATTTCCGTGATTACATTGCCTTCCTGAATAACTCAGGAGATGAACTGCCAAACATGGTCTATCAGTTAGACACACAGAGGACTATGGTGTGTATCAAAATTGATTTGAATAAAACCAGAGTACTTTTCAATAATCTAGAAAGATAACAGCAGTTGACAGTTGGTAGCGAGGCACTCGAAGAGGTAGGGCAGGTAGTGAACGCAGATCTATATCACTTGAGTGAAATAACCAGAATAATAAGAATTTAACGGAGCACATTTGGCAGTTTCTTTCTAATCATGAATGGTAGTTTGCATAATCTGTGAAAAGAAAGGTGTACAACAGCTGTATCTGGCAGATATTTGCCTATAGGGCAGAACCGTGGCGACGAAGGAACAGGGTTCAGCTTAAACTGAAGGCCACGAAGCATGCTATAGAAAGGAAAATTATACAAGTAACTTTAAGAGACAGGAACAGGGCAGGGTCGGCGAGAAGGAAAGGGCTTTGACAGGGCGTGTAATGCGATGGCAAGATAACCGATGGTCTTAAGAGTAACGGAATGAATACGAAGAGCCGGCAAGTGTAGCAGTGAGTGGCGGAAAGTTAGTGGGCAGGAAAAGTCAGGAAGTTTGCGCTGGTAAGGTGACGTGTGCTTGCACAGGAAAAGGTTAGTTATAGATATATGGGAGTGGACTTTGTCGTGCAGTGGGCGTAGTCAGGCTGACGATGATGATGCTCATCACTGTCACACTTTCAAATTCCTGTTTTCCTTGAAGTGCTGCAGACTCGAACAGCCTTGCAATCAAAAGTAATGTCATGACCAGCATACTGTCTGAATTCAAAATTTAATATAATTTTACAATTGCTTCAAGGTTTTTATTTCTTACCAACCATTATACAAGGATGACTTGGGCCTAACGCGACACAAAGTTTGAAATCTTACCTCTCTTCCTTTAATGCTAGCTGCTTTGGACAGACCAATAAAACCCTGCTCAGTTTTTATGAAACGGGCGACATAAGCGGCCAGCCATAATTCTTTTATACTGAACTTTTCGATATGTCGCATTCCGTCCCAACTTCCGGGACAGCAGTCCTGAGCGTTTTGGACAAAATCAAGATATTACATAATGTTCGGCAGAATTCGCATCTGATTCGCTCGGTGGGTACCAATATAAAATTGTAGTCTATCCACATGTCAAGCACTGCGCACAGACTGATTGCGTCATTGCTTTGTTTCATAACAAACTAAAACTAAGCTGTTCTACGGGTAGACTTTCCAAGTAGCCTGGCTACGCGTTTGTTTGCAATTTCTGCCATTTCCGAAACTATTTTTTGTTTAACTATCATGATTTCTACTTTTCCGCATCCTCAATAATCAACAGACATGTCATCTGTTTTAATGCGCAGTAACTGAACTGGAGCTTTTGGACGTAACTGGAGATCAGGCTAAGTTGACCTTTTTCCATTGTCAGGGTTCTGCACAAGTAGTCCCCTTTAGTCACCTGAACAGAGACGGTGATAGGCTCTGAAGAAAGTACGTGCATTTTTTTGCTATCGTATTCCATCACTCCTTTTACTATTTCGTGGTGGGCGTCATTAAAATTATCAAAGTGCTTGGTGGGACTAGCACGGCCTGATCATCTCGAATTCTTATTTCATGTCATTTTCGCACCACTCGACGAGAAATGGCGTTGCTTAGTACGTTGACACCATCTTAAATGACGGAGAGACAAGGGAAAATCTTTAGAGGGTCAGAAATAAAACAAGCCTATTTACCTGAGGCGTTCAAAGACAGCAAAAAAAAATCCAGTTGTTTTATGTGTAGCTCTCTGCGAACATAATTTTTTAATACCAAGAGCTGAAGACATTCTTAAACTTTGCGTAAGGTAAAACGAATGGGTAATTGTAGCCTAAAAATATAATAGACCTGAACGTATGGTCGGTTTAGCTGCACAGGTGTGGAAAAAAGAAGCTTAGATACTTTTGCATTTTTCGACCACCTCTCGTTCACCAAGACTCACTTTGCAATTTTTTTTTCGACTTCGAGTGCACCAGTCTTGCCAGATTTAAGCTAAATTGCAGTGGACACGAGATGGATCATGACATTTGAATGGCGAGTATTAGGAATTTACGCCAGCTGGTATTAGGATTGGCGCCCGCAGGTCTCGAGGATTGCCACCAAGACAGAATCGCTCGCCAGGTGTCTGCGGGGTGCATTTACCGCGCTCGCCAGGTCGTTGCTGCGTGGGACAAGCGGGGAGCAGGGTTCTGTGAAAATCTCTTTAAGGAGTCGCTGTCACCGGCAGCGAAGTGGTTCCGGCTGTCTTACGATTTTCCCCGACGTCTCCACCGACCCGACTACTCCTGGCTTCACGGGCACAGCACAGGCGTGGGAACAAATCGCCACAGTGGCTCGTCTGCAGGCTTCGCCGGCCGTCGCTAATGGCAGAACCACTGGGGAATTTCTCCCGACGGGACGCTCCGACTTTGCGCCTCGGCTTCTTCGAAGTTCACCGACCAGCGGAGAGCGGGCCGAACTTCTGACGTCTCCTGCCAGCCCAGCGGGGTCCTGGCCGCATACCCCTCTCCCTCGGGCTCAACTTATGCTAGGGGCGTGTCCATGTGTGCGGAGGTGTCTGTTTGTGAGTGATAGTGAAAGTTTTGTCCACACCCACCACGGCGAGGGCGTCCTCTACATGGGGAATTTAGGGAAGACGCAGTGTATAAAACTGGACGGCAGATGCAGTTGAAGCAGCTCACTTTGGAACTGAAAAGCTTGTATGTATGCAAAATAAACCAAGTCTTCTTTCTCTACTAACGAACCCTTTCATTCAGCGGCACTTCTGTCCTGGTCGGAGCGGGCGTCATCTTGACCGAGGTTGTGTCGAGAAGCGACACCGATCCCCACCTTCAACACGAGGTAACAAGATTGCACATTACAGAGCGATGCTCTTAGGTGCCCCTCCCTGGATTCCGCGTCATAGTTGCCGGCGCTGTCGGCGTAACACGCCATTAGACAGCTGTGGCAGGTAGTAGCAGAGCGAAACACCACGTGCAACGAGGAGAGCGAAGGAATGGACAAACGGAAAGGGGTGGCTAGCAGCGTATCACGTCACCTGCCAACAGTGATGGGTAGCAGCTGCCATGCTGCTACGGCAAAAAAACTGCGCTAAAAAATTTTCTATTACCGACCATCGTAGTCATCTGTTAAATTTAAGGGGCGCGCTAAGTAGCAAATTATCCCGTTTCCTTTTGAGTGGCATTCTTCCCAACTTTCCGCTAATACAGTATTTGGGTTACTAAAGGATATAACATGAAACGAAATCAAATATGACGAGCTGGTCTTCAATACTATGCCGAAAAACAAGTGAACAACTTTTTTCTAGTAGTCATTACATCTTTCTGTTTCTAGGCCATGCATGAGTTTTATGCGCTTTTGTTTCTTGTGCCCGCTAGCGTGTTTCGGTTTTGCTTCAAAATAGAAGCAAATGCAACTGAGAGAACGCTTGACGCTGTACTGTTACAATGCATCGGCCGCCTATTTCGTGTAAGAACTCTTGTTTGTATAGGGAAAAAATACTTACACGCATCAAGCCCAATTTTCTGCTCGCTTTTCATTTTGGCACCCAATGAAAGTAACGCCAAGTCAGCACATCCCACTGAGAGTTAGGACTCCTCTTGTGATGCTTTCTGTTTTCTTTCGGAACCGTGTCCATTGCAAACCTGCGGCAATGATTACAGCCCTGGGGCCCTAGACGTTCTGCAAGAGGTGCCTGTGCATCTCGTATTTCCCACGAGAGGAGTTAAACGGAGAGCAGGGGCTCTGAAGGGGTCTCTCGATACGAGAGCAATAAGCCGTGACTCCTTCCAAGCGCGGGGACCTATTAGATTTACGATCTCTGCTCACGGGTCGCTGGGAACGACAGATAAATGCCAAGAGAGCAGCGATAGGATGGCAGAGTCTTTGTGACTGCTTCCCACTTTACTTTTACTGCTGAATCTGAGAGTACTGTTGAACTTCAGGCCGCCGCGCTGCCTCACTGTTTATGGTGCTTGTCTGCTGACCCGAAAGACAAGGGTTCAATCCCGGCCGTAGGAAGTCGCATTTCGATCGAGACGAAATGCTAGAGGCGCATGTACTGTGCGATGTCAGAGCACGCTAAAGAACCCCAGGTGGTCGAAATTATACGCAGCCTTCCACTACGGCCTCCCTCATAGCCGTAGCTGCTTTGGGACGGTAAATCTTATATTCCATCCAACTGTTCAACACCAGAGTTGGTTTGCCGACCTCCTGTTAGATACGGGTCTGGGCTACGGCTGTCCATTTTGCACAGTCGATTTCTCGTGCACATTCTCATTCTGTGCTGCTAAGCAAGCTGAACCGTTATCATTCTAAACCGCTTTCGGCTTACAAGTTAAAGGGCAGTACCAATAGCGTGTATAGCTTTAAAGAAAGCGGTTTAAAGCTTATCATCGTGTCGGTGGGTAAGGCCATTATTCTCCCTGCAACTTATTTCAGTAGCACAGCATCCATCCAGATTAGTGAACTTGAATGCATTAATGGACATTCGCGCGGTAAATAAATGCGTATAAATTGACAATTATAAATAAAAGAAGCTGTCTGGAAGGAGAGTATTATTGTAGCGATAGCTACATTACGGTAGCATTTCGAGCCTTCAGCGTAGCGGCGCCGCCACCCTGTGGCTGCGCCGCCACCCCTTACATTAAACAAACGTAACACCGTTTGAAGCAAGTAGGCAGCAGATATGGCATTGATGTACTATTTTCTGCACCAAATAAGCTCGGCAAATTATGTGCCATTATATATAGAAGGGCCAGGGAAGAGGAAAATAAACGAAGAAAAACAAAAAGAGAATTGAATAGCGTGCGCTAACAGGATGAACACACGAAACTTGGAGAAGACGAAAGAAGCGCAACTTCCAACTTTAATAACAGGAAAAAGATTGCCAGACGCTCTTTTATGCTGCCTGGGTGTGAGGGTGAACGATATGATTAACAGAGGCAAACAACTTCAGCAAAAGAACACACGTGGCGTAACATGGCTCATCATGCAGTCCAAAAAGCGGGATGTAACAACATGTGACCAAAGAGTGATAACGGTTGATATGATGTACGACAACATGGGCAGACAAAACGTAAGGAACAACACGATGCAAATGTAAAGGATAAAACTTAAAAAGGCACATAAAGCAGCGTGTAAAAGGCGCCTAAAAAAGTAAAAAAGAAAAAAGAACAACATAGGGGAATGGAGAGAAAAAAGTATACTACAAAACATCAGAAAAGAACCTAGACGAAACCATCTAAAAAGAATAGTTCCTTTCTAGAAAAAAGAATAGAAGGCGTGCTGACGCACTTGTCTTTTCTTTGGTCAATTTAAATAGGCCTCGATGATTTCTCTTTCAGTCTTGTCCGGTGCCTTGGCTAGGAACCTTGTTTCATGGAACTTGGGACGGCAATCTTTACATTGGCTACAGTGTATAGGAAGGTTACCTCCCGGCTTACTATTCAAGGTCACATTGTGATTTCGGGCGCGCTCATTAAAACATCCCGCTCATTAAAACATTGTTCTTTTTGGACTGCGTGATGAGCCATGTTACGCCACGTGTTTTCTTTTACTGAGGTTATTTGCCTCTGCTAATCATACCGTACACCCTCACACCCCAGCAGCTATAAAAGAGCGTC
>JARKHS020021273.1:0-35246 GCA_030143305.2 Amblyomma americanum
TCATTATCAGCGTGGCTACGTCGCAGAGCCAGAATTCCAGCTAACTTTTGATGAAAGAGCCTGCGTTGCCGCTTCGGCGGATGTGGTTGCTGCGACGGGCGCATATACCTTCGATCTTTTGCACCACTTTCCTTCAATTCCCTTCTGTCTGCACACGGAATAATTGCGGCAAAGCGCCGCGAGAGAAGTGTCTCAGCTGCCGCCCAGTAATGCACTTCACTGCGTTCCACCCTTACTTTCTTACCGGTGTCCACGGATACCACAACGAACGCTGCACCTCGCGGACAGACCACCATATGGTGACTTTCCTGCCCCAAATAACTTGTCGCTGGAACAAACCGTCTTAAGGCGTTAGCACATGATTTGTTGCTTTTGATTTCGAGCACTCCCTTCCATCATCTTTCAGGTCCATCTTTCAAGACCGTTGCGTCATCACATCTTAAGACGAGCTGGAATCAATCCTTTTGATTCACTTCATAACGCGATACAACGCACACTAGCAGCTCGTCCCACCCTCTTGCCACACTCAACCTTCGCTTCGACACTTCTTGCCATCTGCTCCCTCTCCCTCTTCTGTCAACCTTCTCTCCTTTCAGCTCCTTCATTTCATCCGTTCCACTTTCTTTCCTCCTTGCAGAAAACTGCCTACGCGACACTGGCTGCTGTAGTACACGTGCACAAAGCATGTCCTGTCAGATCCCCAGCGTTTTCATTACAGTACTTTGAGGATATTTAGATTTACAGAATCTTTCTTCTTTAGGTCCTTGATGTCTGGTAGGAATGTCAGCGTTGTATCAAATTAATTTATTTTTATTTTAAAAGTAGCTCGGCTTCTGTAGACGCCGAGTGGGTCGATCTCTAACCCTCTATTGAGTGAAAATAGAAGAGCCGCTGTTTTTCTTTTTGTTTAAGAGATCCCAAATCCATTTGCGTCTACCAAAAAATCAAGTTTGATTAATATCATTTGTTGTTTTCTCTCGCACATTCATATTCTGAATGCTGTGCATGCAGCGCACTCACAGGTGAATCTCATCGGCTTGTCGGTGCCGCTATTAAAGACGATGTGGCTCACAGGGCAAACCTTCTCTTGTAGACATTCGTTGTTGCGTTCGTGTGCAAAGAGCGTGCAGCTTGCAGGGCGTTGGTAACCACATGAACGCGGACTCGGAATTGAACAACTTCTGCGGAGTTCCCGGGCTCGAACCCGACCGCGGCGGCTGCGTTTTTATGGAGGAAAAACGCTAAGGCGCCCGTGTGATGTGCGATGTCAGTGCACGTTAAAGATCCCCAGGTGGTCGAAATTATTCCGGAGCCCTCCACTACGGCATCTCTTTCTTCCTTTCTTCTTTTACTCCCTCCTATATCCCTTTCCTTACGGCGCGGTTCAGGTGTCCAACAATATACGAGACAGATACTGCGCCATTTCCTTTCCCCCCAAAACCAATTATAATTATATAACAACTTCTGCGGGACGGCATAAATAGGGCCAACACCCCACAAACTTCTAGCGCTGAAAAAACAAAAACAAAAGTAACTCAAAGAACGACAGGCTGTTGAAGTGAAGGAATACACGTATTGCAGAGGGTGTGGAAAACTGGCCTGCATATTAAAACAAGTTTGAAAAAAAATATGCGAGGAGGAAAAAGAAATCCGTCAAGAAAACAAAAGAAAGGTTAAGAAAAGCGCGCTGCAAGACATTTTCTCTAAGGGCTAATGGGGAAATCTTTGATGGTGTTTTCAAGCATATAGCGTGACATTTTTCAGTCTACCGAACAATTTCACCGAGCTGAAGGTTTCTTTCGGATGACTGATTGCGTGGCAGAAAGAAATTATTTGCGGCCGAATGTCAGCGAAAGTCTATATAAGACATGGCTGCCCGGAAGAATGTACACGCAAAGTGCCCCTTCTCTGGTTTTGCAGAACAAGGTGAGATGGAATTTCTCGCCAATGCGGCGTGGAACCCAGCAGCCGCGACGAAGTGTCATTTAACGTTAATACAGTGCATTCAAGAATAACGAAAACTGTTTTTCTCTACAGGAAATGACAGACAATTACGCCAAGGTTAGTCTCATCATCGGCTAAAATTAAAGCAAAAGTACGGAACTCGAGGAGTGAAGGCAAGGCTCGCCCACTAAACGATGCAATATAATGCCTTGGCCGGAAAGCTTCGAAAAGCACGTACTACCGCAAAAGTCCTCTAAGACACAGGTCCGAAACACAACGTGGGTTGCAGGCAGCTTAGTAGGTTGAAATTGATATCCTTTTACATAGCACATGCTGACATTTGCGAGACCTCAAGAACCAGACGCGAAGAACTAATCAATAAATGCGGGACAAAAAAGAAACAGCATATTATATCTTAGTATGCCTGGACCCTGTAAACAAATGTAATGCACACTCGCGTTTGAGCGCCAATAATTTTCCTGCGTCGCTAAGTAATTTAAGGAAATTTCTTCGCACTGTCTCTAAATATCATTGTGAAAAATATTCACTACTTCATTGTAGTTTTTGTTTCGCATTGGATTATTGTTATTACTGAATGCTTGTGGCAGCAGCGAACTATGAGAGCTAAGCATTTTTCTGAAGTACTGACGACTAATCTCTAGCAGTTGTTTTATTCTGAGAAACTGAAATGTGAAAAAGTTTTATATATCCTTGTGATTAAATAATTTCTGCCGATAACAAAACATTATGTTTATCTGAGCTTTATCGGTGTCCTGTTTTGTCTTGCAATGCCACTGTTTTTTTTTATCACAATAAAACGAACCTCGAGGAATCTTGTCACATGCTTCGGCGCTGAAATGTCTCTCCGCTTTCGACTGATCGCGTATGCACTCATTGAATGGCACTTATTACAGGCTATCTTTAAGAACGAAAAACTGCTGTAAGCGCTATTCAAGGCGTGCGTAATAACCCTCATTTTAAAGTATGCTTTCAATGAAAAATTATGCCCTATTATTTTTTAAGCCATACGCGCTTTCAGTGAGTATATCCCTATAAAAAGGGGTACTAAATGAAATCCATCAATTCTTTCGGCAGTTTTTCAGAGGCTGGCTAATTAAAAAAAATAGCTAGTCCGGATCGAGATATATGAGGATAGGAGTCTCGTGTGACAATAATTACTGTGCACTATAATTTTTTTAGCTTGAAGAGCGCTTTGGATCTCACAAGTGCTATTGCTCAGTGCAATAAAAACATAACATTAGTAGTCATGTTTTGAATAATGTTTCAGTTCTTTCAATTGCTTCTTTGCTTACACTGTTGGCTGCAATATAGCCTATTAATACAAATGAACTGCTTCCCAGCATTTACGAGAGTTTGCGGTTACACCATCTGCGACAACACCTCCTGCTACGGCTTCTGCAGCTGCTCAAAATAAGCATTTTGCCTGTTCCAAGCCGTATTCTAAAATGTGAAATACTGCTTCCAAAACTGGTTACGTCTTAGAGCCCTATTATGTTCTAATGCTGGCTAACAAGAGGGATAGAAACCGGGCGCTGTTCCTGCGTTGTGACATGCCAGAAGTGTCCTGTGAAATATCACCGCTTGCAACCACTCACCTATGAAGCTCGGCACGAAAACGGCAATAGCTCTAAGATGCTACATTACAGGCTCATTAAGAATTCAGGAGGGGGGGTTCCCACCCTGATACAATCAGCCACTCCGTCAACGCCCCAAAGGCCTAACGTCGGAAACGCGCCGTAAAGGGCACGGAAGAAGCAGCGGCAAAGAGCGCTGACTAAGGCACCGCCGGGGGCAAGATAGGGATGGGGAGGCTAAAGCCAAACAGAGAGCCGCGTGAAGAACGTATCAATCACGTCCAGTGAACGCTGCTGTACCAAAAGGTCTACGTGGGCAGCCTGAGCCTCCCCATGCAAAGCAGACCCTAGCGCGAGGAGGGCCAAGAGCTCAGGGAGAGGAGAAATTGGCTTTCTCTGCTCATGCCGGCTGATGATTAAGAGGGTTTCGAAAGCGCGAGGCAGAATGAGAAGAACGCACGGCGATTCCTGTGTTTATCCTCGGATTCAGTTTCTCCCTATACGGCGAAAGCGGTCCTACTCATTCGCGTTTTTTTTTTGTGGGCATGGCACGCACGGGATTTCATGTAACGCATGCGGAAATAACTTATGTTGAATTTAACGGTCAGAGATATCCATGAGTAAAACATATAAAGACAGATTGCGTGGAGAGTGAAAATCAGGATACTGAGATGCCAAGCATTGGGCGATGCGCGTGTCTTGCAAACAAGATCGCTTGATTGGGCAATATGCGTCTGCCAGCATTATGAGTTCTGCCTGTGAAGCTGACTGTGTTACTCCGTGCGGAGTTCACGGTCGTAGCGTCATTCAAAGCAAAAAGCAGAATCTCCTGTTACGCATGACTTAACGATGCCTGTTTAAGCCCCTATTTAAGCTCTGATTGAAAATTCCGGTCGAAAATTGTACACGTACCACTATGATTGTGTCAGCATGTAATACGAACTCCAGGTCTGGTTATTATCTGTTTTAGCACATTTCTCGCGCTTACGACTCTACTGCTGATATCATGTCGCACATTGTCTCCTCTAATGGTAAGCTGCCCTCGGTAACGCTTGACTTCCGTGAATTTATTTATTTATTTAGTTTATTTATTTATTTATTTATTTATTGTACCCTCAGGGCCAAAGGCATTACAGAGGGGAGTGGGTTTAGGATAAACAACAATGAAATAGAATACAGTGAAAATAGGTATTACAAAATAAATTTCCTCCAGAATAAAACAAATAACAACATCCAGAAAACGTAAATAGTATAGAAACAATGTATACAATCCAGTGGAAGCAGGTAAAGCACACAATCAACTTTCTGTAGAATAAACAATATTAGCTACAGCGTCATGAAAGATTTTATTATCAGGAATGGCTGCAATATCGGGGAGAAGGCGGTTCCATTCCACTGATGTGCAGGGAAGATATGACTGAAAAGAAGATTTGGTGTGGCATGTTGGGATGCCAACCTTGTGGCGGTGATCGATGCGACGTGAAATGTATTCGGGGGGTGACATGAAATAGTTGTGAAGCGCAACGTGATGATATAGCTTGTGAAATAGCGTTATGCGACCAATTTTGCGGCGATTTTGTAACGGTGGGAGTGAGACGTTAGATTTCATGGCTGTGATGCTTGCCGTACGGTTGTAATTTGAAAGAATGAAGCGAACGGAATTATTTTGGACTGGGCAATTCCTGGGCAATTCTACATGAAATTGCGGGGTTGCCCACCCTTGACCCTTCTTTGTTTCTGTGCCCCAACTGGAATTGCAGCCTGAATTTTAAGGAGTCTTACCAGCCTTAATTACCGTGGTGAACATGGCTCTGAGCGAGTGCTTAGGTACTTGTACATAGCAGCTGTGCTGGTGGTTGCGTCACGAAACTCGTGTGGTAGCGTTGGGGTGAACATCCCGCAAAAGGAAACCAATGAGAAAGGGAAAACAAGGAAGTGAAATAACTGACGACTGTGCGTGCCGAGCGAAGATGCTTGCTACTGGGTTTGTTCACAAGCTTCCGAAAACTTTTATGGGGAAGACAGTGCTTCCTAAAATGAAGCAGCGTCTTGGACTGAAACTGTGAACAATTGGTATATGACGCAATTAGGTGCCCTGACCGACGGAAAGTAAAGATAGCTTTGACGGTGCAAAGCAATCCGAGCCTAAGCACACAGAAGCGCCGCCGACACGCCTGTGTGTTACCAAACACGCTTGGATTTGCATGTGAATTGCTGATACAGCCATGTTCGTTATGCTAAGATGAAAGGAAGGATAGCAAAGCAAGCGTGATTGATTTGCCGAGGAAGACCCCTAAACATCTGTCCAGGACCACGGGTGAAGATTCCATGCGTTGCGGGCATTAGAAGTGCACGAGGGAAGAAGAGAAGAAGGATAGCCGAAGCGACTCGAAAAGATCACGCTTCTGCGGGTGGCGCTTTGCTGTCCCAGTTTGTGCGCATAGCATCAAAGACTCCCTGGGGCACAGAGCAGGGTTGCTAAACAGGAATTATCCTACCACTAATCGCAGCAGGGGATAACCTCGCTAACCGGAAACAGCTACTGTTAACGAGGGCACTAAGCGCACGGAGAAAAATCATTAGTGCTTGTGGCCCTTCATACAAAGCAAAGTTTTGCTTGATAGTGACAGAAAGATACCAGTGGATAGCTTTCAGCCCATGTGTTTCGTTTTTTTCAATAAATTGCAGAGAATACGCCGTAATTAGGGCGTACCATCTACCCGAAATAGCGATGAATCTATTCAGACTAGTAGTGCAGAGAATAATAACTGAAATGGCTGTAATATTTTTAAATTTTATACGGCTCATGTGTTGCTCACTAAAGTTAGGGTCACTATTCATTCGTAGGGTTTTAAAGCGTCCGAAAAATTCCCACGGGCAAGGTTTCGGTTAAACGCGGCAGCAAACCGCTTCGTCTCGTCTGAAAACTATCCAAAGCCAGCTTTGAACAAAAAGCCACGGAATATGCTCCGAGAAAGCGTAAAAAAAAGAAAGCCAAAGGAAAGAAAGTGTGCTTACTGTGCAACAAGATAGGGATTGAGAGCGATATTTTTATATTTAACGTTGCAAACAACCAAAATCCTGTAAGTCACTACCAGATTTCGCTTGTGCGAAGAAAGGTTGTGTGCTGTTGATGTAAAAGTTGGTAGTATTCCGAATGAGAAAAAATTACTTGAAATACCGCTGCTGGAGCGCGGTCCTCACACTGCCGTTGTAATTTAAACTTAGCAACACAGCAATATATGTGATAAGGGCATCTTCCGTCTTGATAGCAAGGCGTGGTGGTTCGAATAATCCTTACGTAACGGCTGCAGCTCTCAACCGTATAACAGACCTTCAGTACTTCGATATAAAGCTCTTGCTCAAGCCACAATCTTATGCAGTGTGCGCTATACAGCCCCCCGACACTACGGCGGAATATTTGAGCTAACCGAAGGAGCACATGCCCGAATTCCTGAGATCTGCGGTCCACGTGGCTGATGATATTAATCTGAAGGAACCAAGAGCTGCTTCAGAAATCTCAGCCTAGCAAACAGGTTAATACACTCTTCGATATGTTGTGAGGGTAGTGTAACCTAATTTGAGATCTTTTTTTCTTGAGTAGATATTTGAAAGAGCATACTCTATCTGTTGAGCACAGAATTTCGATCTGGCCAGGCTTACAAAAGCATCGTCCGGTTGTTTAAAGACTACCCGAGAGCAGGTGAAGCATCCATAGTAGATAATTTAGAATTATGTCTGACGAATTTTAGTTGCAGTGATAGACGCGCGATTCGGAACCGCTCTAAACACGTTTTTCTGTTGCACTGACTAATTCGTGCCAAACACGGTTCAATAATAACTAAACGAAAATAATGGGTAACGCGCAGCATCATTCACCTGTAACGAGATGTTAAAGGAAGAAAATTTTGCGCACCAAAGCATTTATCAAGGATTTTCATGACAGCTTTGCGGTTAGAGTACATGATGCCAGACATTACTACGTAAATCACCATTAGAGTGCATGATCAATAACTTTTAGGAAAATTCCTGAAATTACACAAATAGGCAAAAAAAAAAACGAAACCAGCAAGCGAAGCATCGATCGATTGCTCTTTAGTTACAGATGCCAAAGCCATTGGTCAGCATTTTAACAGATACTTTGATAACCAGTTGTCTCCGTTTGTTTCAAGCCGAAACAATGCGGACCGCAGCGGTGGCCAAGTGGTTGAGCATCCCTCATGCATACGGGAGGTGCGGGGTTCGATCCCCAGTTCCGCCGGGTGCCTACCGGTGATACAATGGGTACAAGCTTTCCCCTGGCCTGGTGCTCGGATTCATTAGGGTGAAATGCTTGGGAAATGGGTCTTCGACCCCCCACCATGAGTAGAAGAAAACACTTTGTGCCATGGCGCTCTTTGGCCGCAGATGCCCTTGCGCCATAAAAATCCATCACATCATCATCATCATCATCAAAAGAATGCGGCACAGCCCATATCACTTATTACAAGCTATTTTTATATCTGATTCTGATGTACTGTCTGTGATCATTAGGCTGAAAACTTCAGCTTCATGTGCCTCGAAAGTATTCCCAGTTTTCGTTTTCATTGCGCTGTGTCAGTTTCTCCTGAATTTTTTTCTATCGTTTTTCGGACTTCTTCGTTCGCTGGACATCTGCCTGATAACTGCAAGAGAGAGGGAGTTCCACCCGGCTAAAATAAGAGCAATGGCTTCTCATTTCAAAACTGCCGTCCAACTTCTTTAGGATCTTCTTGTGTGAATCAACCAATGGAACATGTTCTAGCTTCTGATATTGTTGATTTTACAACAAAGCACTCTATCCTAACTAGTTTTAAGCACACATTAGGAAACGGGCAGTGAATGATTATACATTTGTTTAGTCTTTCTCTAACTCCCATTTTGTCTCGCTAATAATGAAGAAATTGATTTTCTATTTTAATAATGCCTTCGATAAAGTCTTTCGTGACAAACGTACTCAAAAGTGTAAATTATAAATGTTGCAGACCTATTATTTCCTTGTTCGTAAATTACTTACTTAAGGTAAAGCACTTTGTTACCCTGATTAATCACAAGTCGGACTGCCTTCCTGTCACTTCCGATGTACCACAGGCCACAGTACTCGCTGCTTTCTTCTTTTCATTTATAATAATCATATCGCTGACACTGTCTGTTCTTGAGTGTGTTGTGTTCCGACAAATTACTCCGTGCAGTGAAAAATCTGATTAGAGGGTATTATTACAAACCTGCTCCAACTTGGTTAATTCCCCTAAAGATTTGACCAACACTGTGCCCACTTCGAGTTAGTGATAATTTCGCTGTCGACCTACCATAAGCTTGGCGTCTCGGCTAGCTCAGTTGGTAGAGCGACTGCTCCAGTGAAGCGGTGGTCCCGGGTTCGAAGCCCGGACCAGGACGAATTTTTCTTTTTACTGCCAAGTTTCTCAGAAAGCTGTGCAGCTTTACCTTTGTAGCCGTATTGCTGCACTTCGGTGGATGCCATTGAGTAATTACTCCCTTATTACAAGGTATCATTTAATAGCATACTCGGATGGCGTGGTAACTGGGAAGTGGCTCTCAACTCTGTGGAACCTAACTCCCTTCGGATTACTCGTAAATGACACCACTCTGTTACAGACACCACTATGGCTCTTTACCTGTGACAGAAGTCACTATTATTATTACGGCTTCAAACTTCCGAATAATTTATCTAATAACATTCAAATCGAAACTATGTATGCACCTGCTATGCGTAGACACGGCTTCATCAGACAACTGCGAACACCTTTGAGCAATGATAGGCCACTAATTTTCGTATCACTAGCCAGGCGGAAACTCTAGCATGCGCATGTTGCATGACACCCTTATATTGAACGTACCACTCATCTCGAAAGCATTCAGAGGAAAGGAGTAAGCTTTATTTATTTCAAATACTCATCATCTGATCCCCAAACTCACCTTGTGAACGCTAAAGGAATTGAAATACTAAACACAAAGGAAGCAGACTCCACATTTGCACTGTGTTTGAAGAAAATCCCCCAAGGCATACCAGATTTGTAACAACGAGTAATTACTGTCAGCCACCTAAGCGAAGCCATGGGTCTACAGATAAAGGCAATAGAGTTTTCACAGAAACTTGAAGGAAAAATTTGAAGTAAAAAAGAAAGAATTTTTCTTCAGCTAGGAAACTTGTGTTGAAGCTGTGTAGCTTTCGCCTGCAGCTGCATGGCTTTGCTTGGGTAGATGTGAAAGAGTAATTACTAATTACTCCCTTACTGTGAACTCCGCCCTACAGTACTTGTCACTATCTATAAGGCGGCACATTCGGTACCATCACTCTGACAGAATAACTACTTACTTCGCGCTAACGAATTGACTCGAGTATTCATTTTTTCCGCTATCGGAGTGGAACCATTCCCTGTTATCGCAGCGCAATGAATCAGTGATGCGCATTATGCCCTGGTTATTCGCTGCATGTTCCTTCTTTTCTGCTGTGTGTACACTCCCCCCTCCCCCCAAATCGCAACCTTGTTTGTATTGTTTCAGGTCCTCGGTATTGAATAAAGAAATAAAATAAGGAAACTCACACTTGCTAGGCAGTTAAAGATGTGTTTCGCGAGCAATGAACAGTTGACTTCGCTAGGCGCCCTCAATTTCCTGATAACATTTACTTTATCACAGAATGGCAAGATTAAAAAGAATGAAGGAAGGAAACACACAGTGGCAAAGTGGTGTATTCAAAAATCATGTAGGCTATACCGAAAAATATAACCTACACATACAAACGCACACATGGCTAATTGCGCCAGTACCACGAACATCAAAGCGCTGAAGATTAAAATGTTTCCCAACTTTCAAGTGCTTCTGTTATTCCTAAGGCAATACTACTCTTGTGTCCAGTTAAAGAACGAAAACTGTGTTGGAGTATTTTGTAAGCCTCACCGGGAGCCCAAGATAGGTCGAGTATTTTGTGCCAGCCTGTGAAACAAGCGCAAGCTACAACGCTTATTCCTTTTCCAACTTCTTATCTCCGCTGTTAATCCCATTAGGCCCGCTAAGTCTGCGCTTTCTGACCCGTCCTTGCCGGGCACTCGGTAGAGGGGTTCAGGGAGACAGTAATCTCCTAATTAACGGCCGCCTCAATTCCCAACCGGCGCTGCTAATAAGCTATCTGGCTCTCGGGCGTTTCCCTCGATCACGGCACTGGCGCGCCCTCCCACCCTCTCCCTATCCGCCGACGCCTCGCCTTGTTGGCCGCGTTTGTAGGTTCGCTAGAAGTGTACGGAGTTGTGAAAGAAGCGGTATCGCCGACTTGTGTTCACTTCGCGCTCGTTTGCTGAATTTTAAAAGGGACTGTTTCTGCCCAGGACTACATCTTCAGTTTTTGACCTTTCTTTGTTGCCGGATTAAATTTTGCATGCCCTGTTGGTGCCCGCCTGCAAAGTTAGAAATAAAGTGGATGCTATGACTGCTTGCCTGGAGGCTGCAGAGCTTTATTTGGTGTCTCTACGGCGAGAGCGGAGTGTACCAGAAAGAAAGGACAGCAAGCGTTGGCGCCAAAGGACAAAAGGAAATAATTTGTCGTAGAAATGCAGTGAATTGGTCACGCTGGTGAGGATGCCTTATGAAAACCAGCTCGAAAAAAAAAACATACGAAGACCAGAAAATACGGGAGATTCGAAGATACACTGCCAGAGTTGACTCTCGAGTAACGCGAACACAGCAAATTTGTTGAAAACCACTACACTGACTCACGAGATCCGGCCCACTGTGTCACGTGCAAAAGGTGCTCCCCAATATTCACCGCAACAAATGTTTTGCAGAAACGCCTGGATAAGGCAGCGTGGGAGGTGATAGAATTACATCGCTACATCACATCACATCCTATCCCCAAAACCGGGGCATATGCATCAGTAAATCAGCAGTCTGCGCCCCACTGAGAAAACTTTGTTAAACCTTTGTGAATATTAAATGGAAATCACGTGCATTTAGGAGAGGATATTACAGGCCAAGACCTGACCAAGTTAGTAAACACAGAAAAGAAAGCACATCGGTGGTTTGCAGCCTCTGGACTGCAATGAATTTGAAACGAAGGTGGACGAAGAAGAGCTCGATAACCAAAAAACATACATATAATTTTAACGTCTGACCATTATATTGGCACTACTCTTCACGATGACTGTGGCCGTATGGGTCACTCCCGGATTTTGATCTTTATTGTGTGCCCTGTTTCCTGCCAATATGCTGTTGTCCCATTCATTTTCTTTCGTTTCTGTTTATGCCCCGACTTTTTTTTTCTCTCGGGGCTTGTCTTTCCAGGCGTAAAACATCTTTAGTTGGTGTCTTCATGAAACGCGCAGAACCTGCATGGTATTGTTAATGAAATAACGGCTCTCGGTGGCAAAGCCGACGCAGAAAAGAACAATATCTGACTTTTTGCTTTCGGCGTGGTCGGTTAACTGATGAACCAGGCCGCAGGCATTGGTGCGTGAAGCATTTAGTAGTGCATACAAAAGGGATTTCCTCGTCCACTTCAGACGGGAGCCGCAAGGCATTCTCCACTAAAGCACCGTCGCCTGAGCGAACGTATAAATCACGCAGATAGCCAGTCTCTTGGCATAACCCTCTGCCCTGTCCATTTACCTTTAATGTCTAAGCCCATCAAGATAACCTGCTCATGGACCTACAGGTGAAAGCCTAAGTTCGCAGCATGGAAAAAAAAAGAAAATCTGAGAGAGACCATGAAGTCAAATTTCGGAACATAGAAGAGCAACTGTTCTTCTATGGGAACTAGAAAGCAGCTTCTAGCCGTTCCTAATATCGCCGGGACAAGATGTATGGACGCAGAAAGAGCCGGCGCCATGTCTGTGAATTGCGTTTGCGATGCGGGGACAGCCTTCTTTTCAAGCGCATCACAACGCATAAAATGAATTGCTCAGCCGACAGTTACTACTAGCCAAAAAGACAACAGAAAAATCATGTGTATCACGCACGCATTCATGTGCACACGTATGTATGCACATGCATATATCGCCAAAAGAACCTTTCAGCTTTTGTCGCCTGTAGCACGACTTGTGTTGACAATGTGACAGCTTAGTTTGGCGCTGGAGGTCATCACATTGAATTTGCGGGCGAGAGCGTAGCAGGATGCCCTCGGACTATCCACGTCACAAGCGGTCCACAAATTCCCAATGGGAGTATTATTCCTGGCAATTTTGATTTTGATTATAACGTAAAAAGTTGGTGGAAGTAAATTATAAAATTACTGTCGTACTCGCCATGGAGCATTCACGGTTAGCACGCATATTGGGCTTATTAAACAGGCACAACCACCTCCATCATAGTGGAAGGACGCAGCATAGCATTTCTTTTTGGCTCTACTAAGAGTGCCCGATTAAATTGGCACAATTAAGGAACTCAGCAAAAAAATTCGGGTTAGCAGCATCTCCAACAAAATTATAAATGAGGCAACTGGAAAACACCAGCATGTAATCACGCACAAGGAAAACTGTCATTAAAAACGCTCCAGAGAAACACAAATGAATCGTGCTGGCTTCGAGTTTTTTCCTTCGCAGCACCTTTCCGAAGCCTTGAAGCTATCACGAAGCAGTTCAACCAATTACCTAAAGTTCTAGGTACTTTAACGGCAAGGTGTTGGCGCTACAGATTTCTCTGGAACTCGAGCGTTAAACTACTTTCCTTTGCGCACCCGCAATAGCGGCAATCCGGTTCAAAGTTCGCTTGATTGTTCCTAAACCTTGGCCCGGTACATGCAATTTAAAGTAGAAGCGAGGACAGGGAAAGAGGCTTCGCACCGCCTTAGGGCCGTTATCGCCAAACCTGTGCACGCTTGCGCTAATTAAATTCTTTTCCGGGTCATTTGGGTCCGGGAAAAAGGCAGCGGGTGATCGCTTCTTGTTGGGGCTAATGGCTCCACCGCCGTTCGGTTGAGGAACGCGACAGATTTAACGTCGTGAGATAACTCTTCGGCGCACCGAAAGAAAAGAAGTAGGAAGGTAGGGGAGAAAATTAGCGCTGCATTTTTTCGCCTTAGGAATGGTATTACAGGAATAAAAAAAATTGAAATAAGGAGACCTTGAAGCTTGGGCGCGTTTGTAGAGACTATTCGCCAAATTTCAGGCAATTGTTTAAGATATAGTGGTTGAACGTGAGCGGGTGACGTCTCACCCAAATGCGTATTTAAGTGTGCCTCGAGCTGGTATCGGTGCGGACCTGGTATAATTCGACACCGTAGGCTTTCGTGTTCCCATCAGCCTTGCGTGATCTCCAACGTGAGTAGATTATGCCGTACAAATTCGGAGAGCCTGAGCTTACGAAAGTGAGAAATCAAGTTACAACTTCTGTAAAAAAAGCGTGAAACGAGTCAGAAGGACCCTAATTAAACTATAATGAGCTCCTCTAGCCAAGGGAAGCAGTGTGTACCAGCGAAAAGGCGGCGCACTGCAAAACACGTATACGTTACCAGGTCGAAAAGAATTATGAGAACAGAAACGAAAACTGCCGCGGTGGCTGAGTGGTTATGGCGCTCGGCTGCTGGCCCGAAAGACGCGGGTTTGACCCCGGCCGCGGCGGTTTAATTTCGATGGAGGCGAAATTCTAGAGGCCCGTGTACTGTGCGATTTCAGTGCACGTTAAAGAACCACAGGAGGTCGAAATTTCCGGAGCCCTTCACTACGGGGTCTTTTATAGTCTGAGTCGCTTTGGGACCTTAAACACCCATAATCCATGAAAAAAAACAGAACACAAATGAAAAAAAATACTTAATCATGCTCTAGGAAAGTCGCATTAGACACATTAGAGAATGACAGATTAGAGAGTTTTAGTTTCACGTACGTAGAGGGTTCACGTACGCAAACGTGAGAAGTCTACGTAGCCTGCACGCAGGTCGTTTGAAACCCTTATAGTTACACGTACGCGACGCACGCCGCGCGGTACTCCTAGCGCCATCTACTAAGAAACACAGACACTGGTTGTAGCCTAACTCATCCAAGACAAGTCTTTAAGCCAAGCCATTCGGTCTGTCCTCGGGTTTGGCTATGTTTGGCTGGTTTGGGGCTCTCTTAGTTCGAGATCTCGCGAGACCGTTGCTATGACGACGACCAACGCTACTTCGTCAGGTTTAACAGCTGAAAAATCGCCCTTCTGTCTGGAAAACAAAAGCTATTTTTCGCTTGAAACCGTATGCTAGGGTGAGAATGGGCAAATAGAAGGCGAATACAATAATTTAGAACACGATATCGCGTGGAGGGATTAGCGACAAAGATGTTATCGCTGTGAAGCGGTGGGCAGGGCGCCGCCATGTTTGTCAACGCTACGTACGCAAGCAACGCAAAGACCGCAACGTAAAAATCCGAATCTCACGTACGTACGTGAGACTCGTGCATACCCTTTGCGTTCTGCGCATGCGCACTGGACACCCGTAAGAGCTCTACGTACGTGAAACTAAAACTATAATACGCAGTATTTATGACGCATAGGAGGAGGAGAAGAACGTTAATGGAACAGGAGAGGTCAGCCTGGTTGTGGGCCTGGCATGTATAATGCCAAATGATATTGTGCAGTTTTGTACAAAATATTGCTGCTCACGGGCACACACACGTTACACGTTACAGGGAAATTACAGGAGTTCACTCTTAATAACGTTTCAGCCGGACCACTTACATTAGAGACAGAGCTCTGTTTTTACGAATGCTAGCAGACGGGCGGTGGTGGTCGTGGTGCGCATGTATTTATCTGCATCCCAGAGTTCTGTATGCTCTGGGAATTGTGAGTGAAACTTCGAAAGCAACACCGCTAATTTAGCGGCGAACAACGTATGGGCCGCAGTATCGGTTCTGTGGGTTCTCAGCGACTCCGCGGTGATGAACGGGCGTCGAAATCCAAACATTCTGGCCTTGCTCGTAGATAACGAACCACTGTCATAGTTTGCAAGGGTCACCATGCATAGCTTGCTATTTTTCCGATGTATTTACTGTCTTTGCAGTTTGCGCGCTTCCTCCGCACGCTAAACAAAAGTTTTATGGTTTGGTTTTTATGATTTATGGGGGTTTAACGTCCCAAAGCGACTAAGGCTATGAGAGACGCCTTAGTGAAGGGCTCCGGGAATTTCGACCACCTGGGGTTCTTTAACGTGCACTGACATCGCACAGTACACGGGCCTCTACAATTTCGCCTCCATCGAAATTCAACCGCCAAGGCCGGGATCGAACTTGCGTCTTTCGGCCCAGCAGCCGAGCGCCACAGCCACTGAGCCACCCCTGCGGCGCTAAACAAAACAAAAGTGTAAAGCTCAGAGATTGGTGCACTGCCACAGGAAAGGTCAACGGGCAGCATGGCATCGAGCGCATTAGTGCCTTGACGATCGCCGACAAGCTGAAAGGGAGCATGACGCATCGTCTCCAGCGGCACCGTGTTGCATGTGGACGCTGCGCATTGGAGATTCTGGTCCAATGTTTCATGGTTCACATCAACATACATGGAAGGCAAGTCGGCCAGGGTTTCGTTGAGCCGCTGCACCAAGCCATTCGTCTTTGGGTGGTACGCCGTCGTACGTTTGTGTCCTTATGCCGTGTACTTACGACCGCGGACTCTCGCATCGCTGCGCGGTGCATAAACACGCATATACTCACATAGAGAACATCATGCATCAGCATAGAGAACAGCAATGCTCGCACCCGGCAGAGAATTGCAAATACTCTGAAAGGGACGAAGGAACCAAGCAAGTAAAAGCAAGGGATATCAAAGCACTGTCATCAGCACTATCATTATCAGCCCGACTGCGCCCACTACAGGACAAAAGCCTCTCCCATATTTCTTCAACCAACCCTGTCTTGTGTCAGCTGCGGCCGCCCTATCCCCGCGAACTTTACAACAATCTTGGAATCTTATATTTTTCTGTCTTCTTAAATGTATTTTTGACTGATTAAGCAGGTGGGTACATTTATATAGTGACCAGACGTTTTTATCGCAGAATTCCAAGATATTGGAGCTTATTCATTCGAAAAACAAAAGTAATGCACGCTACCGGCTGTTAACAACAAAGGGGCCAACAGCTTACACGCTCGTTGGCGCGTACTCACTTTAAAGCCACTGTTGTTAGAGTCACTATTATCGCCACTAATGTCATTTCCTGAATCCGGCAGGCCCCTTAGGACTTCAGTAAATATTTGCGGGAGAGTTGCTAATACGGCGAAAAATATAGGTAATGTTCACGCCAACACGTGTTTTCCTCCAAGTTACAGTTTCTTAAAGAGTATTTCTGCTTCGCCTTACATGTGCGCGTACTTTTTTCGAGATATTTAAAAACTTACGTTTTCATACTTTTTAAATTTAACCAGTATATTGCTACCGAATCACATGTGCTAACTGAAGCACTCGTATTGGCGCTTTAAGACTTGGTAAATGTCTTAATACCTGAAGTGCAAAGATGGGAATGTATTAATGTATTCTCGCCTTCATCATGTCGTCGGTAAAGCAGGCATTTTCCTGCCATTTTGTAGAACTCAGACTATGTTCATGCAATCACACGTAGTTTGCCGGATTTGCGCTCAGTTTTCACCAATTATTCAGAAAAATAGTGTTTGTTCTGCGTTAGCAACAAACCGTAAAAAGAACTATAAAACCAAGCTTTTAAAAGAATAAAACGATACAATAAAGCAAGATGAAGAAAATAAATGCCAGATGTTCAGCACCTTAAGAGCGAATTCACTCTCAGCGCATAGTGCGCCTCAAGCTAAAGAAGTTATTTATAATGTGATCACAATTACATGAAATGGTAGACTTCTTAAAGCCATATAAGTGGGAAACAACTTTCTGCGAAGATAAATTCAGAGTAAACTTATAAGCGAAATTCTTGTTAGCGCTACGATCTGTGCGAGTATTCGGAATGTATTCATGATGCAAATTATTTCCCTCTCTCTGAATACCTTAAACAAGATAAAAGCCGAGCTCATAAAAAAAAAACACATTTTGCCGAAGCTAATCAGGACGGGAAAACGCATTTGAAATCAACCACAATTAGAAGCACCAACTAACGAAAACTGTGCTGATAAAAGATATCAAAAGCGATACATATCTCACAGCCAAAATTGATAGAAGTTTTCGCAAACCATATGATAAATTTTTTCTTCCTTAGCCTCAATAGCCATATTTGGGCATTCTGTTTTAACATCCCTGCATTTTTTTTTCTCGTCACAGTAATGCATCGTTATTTTTTATTTACAAGCAGCAGAAGGGGCGGGCTCATTCAACAGGTAGTGCCTGTGTATCAAGGAGGAAGCCTAAATCTGCGAGGATAGCTCTCTTGTTGCAGCGACTAACTTACGCACATGTTCAAACCACTGCTCACCAACACGCTCTGTTACCTACTTTCAGACTCCTCCATAGACTTTATTGCAAACTGGCCCGCAAACTCAGCCACTCGTCACTAACTCTCTTGCTTCTTCACTAAAGGACTTCCTCCCTCACACGCTACCTCCTTCATCCGCTTAATAATTCTCTTACATTTTCCATGCCTATTCGTTCTCTGTCTCAATTCTGTACCCATTAATTCCATCCAATTCTGTCCTCCCTCAATCCCTGAAACACTCAAAGATTTACTATGTAGTTTACTCACCATTCTAATACTTCACCAGAACTCTGCGATCAATATAAAGAACTGCACCATAAATAAGAGATATGATATGCACCCTGATTTTAAGATTTAGTATGTCGGCAAACTCACTCAGGCCGTTGCGATCGGCGCGTTGCTAGTATCCGAAGGTGGCCTTGTCACTAAAAGTAGCCGGAAAGAAAGCAAATCCGGGACGGTTATCCGGAAAGACAACCAAAACTCGATGATTCATTATGCAGTTCACTGAGCATGTAATACTTCACCACCTTAACGCGGTTAAATCAATCACTCGACCATAAATAGGAGATATGAAATGTAGCCCCCCCCCCCCCCCCCCCCCCCCCATTTACGACGTAGTTTGTCGACACACTCACTCAGTGCCGTTGTGTTCGGTGCGTTGCTAGTAGCCGAAGGTGGTCCCTGCCACTGTAATTAGCCGAAGTAACCGAAGAATTTGCAAGGAACCGTTGTAAGTAAATCCGGAACTTTGACACCACAGCACCGAAAGTAAAAGAAAGAAAGAAAGAAAGAAAGAAAGAAAGAGAAAACAAGATGAAGGGACTCGAAAAAAGACTTTTGTAAAACGCAAGAGCACACCCTTAGCACGAGTCTTTCTGCAACCGAAACAAGCCTCTTGGGTTCTCGACTCCGACTGAGTGAGCATCGCTGTGCGCGATCCGTTAGGTGGCCCCACTGCCGCAGCGATTCCCCAACATCATGCCGAAAAGTCCCCAGATCAATCAAAACGTCCCTAGCTTGAGTAGTTCTCCTCAAAGCCCTACACGTTGGTTCATATTAACTGTGCGCAGCCGTTCGGAACTGTGCGTTATATGCTACCTCTTTTATGGAAGTTCGCATGCTTGTGATGCACATTTCATTGAGCAGTCCAACTTTCTCTTGAACTACGAATTTTTTAATTAGTTTCACGCAATATCAAGAGCTATATTTTTTTTATAACGAGAGTCTTGAGCAGCAACGTATAAAATGGGATAGCATCTGAGAGAGACCAGCTACGCTGGGTTAACACGTTCCCCACTTTCATCATTATTTCTCTCATACTATCTTTTGACAAAGCAGATTCCGTCATGAGCATACAAGTCCTGTTTGGTGGCAAAAAAGCCACCCCTAGCTAATTTCAAGTGTAGAACCTTCCGTGTATGTTCCGCTTACAAGCTTAAATCCAGTGCATCGCCTATGTATGCATTATATTCAACACCAACGCAAGCTTTCACAACTTCAGTAGATGTCACCCAGGCAGATCGAACAATATTTGCGGCGATATTGCTGATTGGGGAGCTGAGGCATTGATCCAATGCCCAACGTTTCAGATCTCCTCCAGCGTTGACAAGCTCTTTTCGGATTCACTCTTGTGTTGCGCAATCAGGCTGCCTGTTCGGTTACACCATGTCTAGTTTTATTTTACCAATTATTTTTTAAAAACTTGACATCTTAATTGCAGCTTTGTTACGTGTAATTCAGCGACAAATGATGTACAGCCGGACTGTAGGGAGTACGGTTGCGGCTCGACGTGGCGGTACGAGGTTAATACCGACAGGCAGTTGCGGAATAAGAGACCATCAAATACAGCGAAATTGTAACCAGAAAAGATAGTAACATGACTGCTTCAATACAAGTCCTTGTGGTTCCTTCGGCTTTCCCTTGCCTAAATGCCTTCTTGAATCTGAAAGTGTGGTGCGTACTTCTGTGTCTCGACGTTGAATGACCCTTGCGTCAGCTTCGGAAAGACGCATAACATGGTATTCAAGTCGCATCCTCTTTGATGCGTCTTCCATGCTACGCAATGTGCGTTCAACGCCGAGTGGCTTCGCATTCTACTGCACGATATGCGGGGTGTTCACGGAAGCACCTCTTTATTTCCCGGCGTCGGACACGTTGCAAACCTTTTGCATAAACAGGGTCTGCAATCGCCAGATTTACAACCACGTCTGACAGAGGGCTCAATATGTAGAAGACCAGGCAGCCTGGAAGCACGGGTCGGCGCGAGCCACGTGCCTATGCGAAACATTATGACAGGCTTTATAAATGCGCTATCCCCTGGAGGACTCCGAGCAAAAAAGGTGGGTGATCTCAAGTGATCCCATCCTGCAACTCACCACCTTACCTTTCTAGAGCGTTCGTCATTATTTGTACGATAACCTGAAGACTAATCTCTTTGCTTTACTGCAACGCGCCATGCTAGGCGCATCAGCAGCTAATTGATCCATATCACGCGCATTATTTTCAACTCGGTTCCTTTCTCATAACAGTGTCTTCGCTTTTCCTCTAAGCTCGTATCTTTTCTGCAAACTTCCCGTCCTCCTTACGGCCAATGCCCTACGCCAGAATCTCTGGAGGCGAGGCACTAACAGCTATCGCTGTAATACGCACGAAAAGGGTGCTGTGTAGTTTGTAAAGACCAGTGAAATTATGTAAGGCATATACTAAAGTTAATTGAAAGGAACAGCAGAATGGTCGGCCGGTCGAAACATAACACAAGCCTGCTACTCCACACGACAGAAAAGGAAAGGGAGAGGTAGCGTGTGGAGGGTAGGTCATGATGTCATAACGCGCAAACACTAGCTAATTTTTGTAGGTGCCCTCGGTCTTTCTTCAACGGAGGAGCCCGAACGCTTTTAAGCGGTGATCTTAGGGAGGACGGTCTGTTCTCCGAAAAAAAGAGACGCTTTGTAATACAGACAGGCGAGAAGCAGAGCCTGTTGTTGGTGCAGTAAAGATCGCTTAGGTAGACCCCAAGACTTGCCACCCATAAACCATATAACGTTGGAACTGCTGTTCAGTCATCTTTGTAATGGCCACAGCTTACCAGACCGCCGCCTATGGTGCCTATCATGGGTATCTGTGTGGAGGATTGCCATTACAGTTTCGCACGTCATCCCCCTTGTGATACTGGGCCATTACAGAACACAAAAACGAAATTGGTGTGACATACACTCTTCTGCAAGAATGGCTTCTGCGGCAACCGTTTATGTTTTAGTTACTGCTACATGAACTTCTTTTTAAAAAAAAGCAAAACGCAACGTCGTTTTCGACCACACAGGCACATCATGTGAAGTCGAGAGTTGGACGAAAACTCGTCTGGTTGAGGACAATCATTATTATAATTAAGTTTTATTAAACTTAAAAAGGGTTACGCCGACCAAAAGTAAAAACAAAAAACGACGGTTCGGCTTCCGTACGGGAGCCTTGTTGACATTGAGAAGAATTAGGGAGTGCATCGGATTAAATACGTTTGAAAAGAGGCCGCAGCGAGCGTGCGTATGCAGCGGTTAGGTTTCCGGAGCTGCGATTGAGAGTGTGATTTGTTGTTTGATTGAACAATGATTGGAGGTGAAGGCCACGGAACAGATTCTTTTCAGTTGCCAGCCCGTGTGGCCTACCACAGTCGATATCGTGGCCAGTTGATACGGAGTTTTCAGCGATTGATTAGAGCTCACTTTTTGGTTTTAACATCATTGCAATGTTCTTTTATGCGCCTTTCAAAATCGATAGTCTCGCCGATGTAGGCGCTGTCACAACCGGAACACGGGACGCAGTAAACAACGCCAGGGTACCTTTCTTTGGGGAGAACGTCTTTGACGTTAACCAGCGCATGTCGTAGTTTTCTTGTGGTGACATGGGAAACGTGAACGTGGAATGTGCGCAGAATGCGCGCCATGGATTCCCTAATTCCGGATGTGTAGGGAACAGCGGCACGTTTCAGAAAAGAAAACACGGGAGCTTCATGTGTCGGGCAAGTAACTGCTTTTCTATGCTTGCCACAAAAGCTGCTGGTAATCGTTGAGCGCGAGTTCTTCCCGTACAGTATCAAAGTCCTCTGCCCAATATTCACGAAAACTGCGTATGCGTTTTACGCGTTCGATCAAGGTTGTGGCAAAATATTTTTTTTGAGTGGACGGGTGAACAGATTTGAAGTAGGGGTATCTTCCGGTCTGGGTGGGCTTCCTGTACACCCTGAGTGATAGATTTGCAGTTTTGTTTATGCAATACGTCCAGGAAGGGTAACGCACCATTCAATTTCTTCTTCGATGGTGAAATAAATCGCTCCCTCGAAAGAATTCAAATGGCACGAAAAGGCAAGCAAATCATCTTTCCGAATGAAGGAAAAGGAGTCGTCTACACTTCTAAGGAAAATTCTTGGTGGCGATGGGAATGTTTAAAGGGCGCGGCGCTCGACAAATTCCATAGTCAGATCAGAGACAGTCACTGAGACAGAGGCGCCCATTGCCGTGCCCTGAAGTTTTTGGGTAAAAAGAGCTTTGGAAGACGAAATAAGTGTTGTCCCGGAAGAACTGTAAGAGCCTGTGGAGATCTAGAACGTCAATGGGGGCCCTTTGTGGTAAAGTATTGTCAGCTTCAAGGGCAGCAGAGCAAACTTCTACGGCCAGGTCAACAGGAACGCATGTTAAAAGCGACTTGACGTCAAACGAAACCATGCGTTCGCGATCGTCCGGTGATACGTCGCTTACCTTCTTGATGAAGTCAGTCGAGTTGCGTACGTGTGGCGAGTCGAGACCGACAAGTGGCCTGAGGATCCGGTGAAGGTAGCTGGATAAACTGTGAAGAGGAGAACGACTGTAGTCTACGATGGGACGCATCGGCATACCAGGTTTGTGCACCTTTGGAAGCCCGTAGAGCGCGGGGGCCGAACCGTTCGTGCACAACAGCTTGAAGTAAGGTGCTTTGTGGGTACGAGGAACGAATTTGAACACGTCAGAAAGAACTTTTTTGTAAATCGCGCTGCACCTTTGCGGTCGGGTCCTTGTCGAGACGGGAGTAGGTGGCGTCATCTTGCAGTAGGCTTTGCATTCTGCTTATGTAGTCACTCCGGCCCAGAAGGACTGTGTTGTTTTCTTTGTCTGCTGGAAGTATAACCAGATCCGTGTTATTGCGAAGGCTTTCGGCAGCTTGTCGTTGTTCAGTGGTCAGTGGGGACGTGTGATGCTGCGGGCGGTACTTGGAGAGGACGCTCACAGCACGAATCCTTGCTTCATCTCCCCGCGAAGGTTCAACCTGGTTAACCGCGCTATGAAATTTAGTTTTGAAATTTAGGCCCAGGTTTAAAACTCCTCGGAAAGCTCGGCGCTCTTAGGTTTATAAGAAGAAGGTTATGGACCACCGTTGAAGGCACAGCTATTTATGTAGTCAAAGGAAGCGGAAGGAGTTGACGTAACTTGTCTTTGTGTGCAAGGTCAGCGGACTGAGACTGCATGGTTGCTTTATGATTGACATGCAGGTGAATGCTAGGAACTTCATCCCGGTAGCGGGATTCCAGGCGGCGACGGGCGAAAAAGGCTTCATTTTCCAGTGCTCTAAGATTTTCTTTGCATTTAGGTATCCTGGCTTGGAGGAGCGAACGTTCAGCTTTGGCAATGACGCTTAGTCCGAAGCATGTGCAGACGGGACGGATAAAACGAAGGGATCGCAGAATAAGTGCTAAAGACTTGCACGTCAGGTTGAATTGAAGATGGCGCCTTTGAACGATGCGACACTGCTCCCGTATAGGAGCCGAAACGTGGCTTCGTTGTTTTTGTTTTTACGTTTGGTCGGCGTGGCCCTTTTTAAGTTTTATTATGAGAGACATCCTGTATTTCACCGATAACAACCGTAACTTTTTACACAGAAAATAATATCAGTGCGGAAAAACCGAATTTTGCTCTCTAAAATAAACACCGAAAAAAGATCGCCGATATTTAAAAAAATAAAAGCTGAAAATCCAGCCATTGCTCACAACCTAGCAGGAATAACGAGGCCGAACTAAGCCGTACAAACGTCGTCTCGACGTTATCTTTTCTTGCTTTAATATTGGAGCCTTGGGGTCTGTGCGGTCGCGGTGTCCTCTTCCTTGTAGAAAAAGAAAGGAAAATATTCACGAGGAGCTAGATGAACGTCGTTATTGCGCGCGAGTTGGGAGTGGAGAAGCCCATAAACTGTATGATATGCTATTTTCTTTCGTAGCATTTTAGAAAAAAAAAGGAAAACACAATTCACGTCATCATTTTCTCTTCTGGATATCCGTTAAAACTGGACCTTTCTTTCTGTAGACTCTCAATTTCTGAGTATGCTGCCCCTGCTCTTTATATTGCCGACTGGTTCGGTTCCAGTCGCATAAGCTTACAGAACCTGCTGATATCAGCCTCAAGATGCAAGACTCCTGTGCTTAGGGGCAGAATCCAACGTGCTCCTTTTTTCCCCTTAAATCAGTGGTTAAAACCAAGTATAGTGTACGTTTCTTTTTGTGACGCACTCTAACTTGCGCTTGGACGCGAACAAAAAAAAACAAATATAGGAGCTATTTCTATTAAAAAAAAGCACGAGTTCCATACTGATCGAGTTCTCTTCCCTCTACTTCAGCAAATCGTAGAGCATCAGAAGTTAGATGTGGATTTTTGAATTATTTTTCTTCGCAGCCAAACAGTTCATTTGCTTGTTCTTTGAAACCTAAACATCAATTCCGCTGCTTAATTCCCTTGATGGACTGGGCTTTTCCTTTAATTTCTTTTAAGGCTGTGAAAACTTTGAACGGCCAAGTTTATACTCTTACTTATCGTGCCGTGTTTTCATAATTTACATTGCGTCTTATGAAACGCATTGGCAGGAATATGGCTTCAAAATGGTGTGCTGGTATTGTTTTGGTGTCGTTCCCGCCTAAAGGCCTAAAACGTCGGGCACCCGAAGCCATGGTGGGCCGGTTCTGATTAATTCGACTGTAGCGTAAGCTATGTTAGCATAAATAGTAAATAGAAAGTCATCACTGTTACAGTTACTGCGAAGGCTCTACATTACAGTTCTGTGTGTGGAAAAAGGCCTCCGCAACGCTAAAAAACACAGACCGGCCAGAATGTTCTCTGTATTTGCTATGTTCTTATTTGAAAGTAGTGGAATGAAAGTGGCAATGCTGTGGGCTAGAACATTTTTTTATTATATAGGCAGTTATCGCATGCCATAGAATGATTTGCTGTCTGCATATAACCAAGAATAACTGAAACTGTATTTGAGACTTTTAGCTGAGCGTATTTACGTTCCACTCCGCTGGTAGCTCCCCAGCGGAGCACCAACTGAACCTAGCGCGAGTAAAGAGTTTTAGCGCAGCGTCTAAAACTTCCGAATGAGCGTAGTAGCGCGGTGCGCTGTGCAGCCCCACCTATCGGTGAAAAGCGGAGTTCCGCTGAAACGAACATGAATCGCGCTTGCTGTTACTGTAGTAAATTTGCTAATTAAAGGCATTATTTGTGTTTCTGGTATATCTTTGAACATTAGTGGTCCTTACAATCCAATATAATTTATGTCGCGTTATAAAAAAAAACCGCTATAAAAAACCGTTATAAAAAAAAACCGGAGCCCCACGCCGCAAGCTCGCCCACTTGAGCTCGTCCCCGAATGGCCTTGTCGCAGCCACTTCCCGCGGAAGGCAAATGTCTTTTTGCGAGCTAAAACATTTGCGCGGCTTCTTTGCTTCCAGGCGTGCTTGCGCCGCGTCCGTGCTCGATGAAGCCGACGCGCACACGTTCGCACTGGAGGCCGCCATGTTAGTCCTCGATGACGCTCACTCGCTGGGAAGACCAGACAAGCGGGCAAGCGGGCAGCGCCGCAAACTCGCCGGCTGCCTGAGCGTTCTGCGCATGCGCACTGGCGCCCTCTCGTGCCCGCTCCGCTCCGCTGGCCGCTGGCCCGCTCTTATAAAATTCTCTATTGAGACACATTTAATAGACGGCTCCTTTCAGACGAGCTCAATTTAGAGATAACCTCTTCCATGCGAAGGCAAAATCTCCATACGAGCGAAAATTATACGTACATTTTAAATGCCTGTTGCAGCTCCAAATATAGCTCTAAACAACCATAGGCAAGAACACGTCTTTATATTTATCTGCTGCCATACTGTGATGCTAAGTGTCCTGTCTGGAGATGCAATTTTTTACGTTCTTTTCAGATTCTTTTATTTCTTTTGATGAAGATTAGGCATGTGGTCCACCGCCAGGATTGGTAGAACATCACTTACAGTGCAGTATTACACACGAGAATAGCCCTCAGGATTTGGGATGCTTCACAAATATATCTATGATAAATATCTCAACATTTAAGCACATGGGTCTTGTTGATCTTGCACAATAACATGAACAACAGCAATGCATGCCGCTTCGAAAAGAAATGTATTGCTACAAAATATTGAGTGCATCATAAAGGTAGGCAAAGTTTAAAAGAAGCAACCCAGTACACAAAAGAAAATGAACAGTATACGCTACCGAGAGTGAAATCTTGATTACTGCACAGGGGCACCAGGAGTTTAGCCCAAAAGCTTCTTTCGCAAGTCGGTGTCACCTTCTTCTTCTACAGGAGCATACAACAGCATCCTAGAAAAATGTAAATTGATTCCAAAATGACTGCTCCGAACATGAGGTGCGGCGCGAATACTGGCATTGGGGAACTGGCGTTCGCACGAAACTAATCGGTTTTCCATTTTAATTGCCACACCAGCTCGTCCACCTACGGTAGATCTCTCTTTTGGTAATGGAGAGCAGCCCGAAACTTTGTCACCTCTGTCGTCACTTCAAGACCACATAAAAGGCTATCTGCTCCATTAGCCGGCGGTATATAATATGTAAAATCGGCATAGGTGGAGGCCAGTTACTTTTGGGCTTGTAAGGAAAGAGGAAGAAGTTTTTTTTTGCAGCAGTGTCTTCTTTCGGTCTCCCTTAAGCTTCATCCAATCCACAAGAACACGTCTTGCAGATAACGTTTTAGCAATTATTGAGAAAAAAGTTATTTCCTCCACCGTTAACGAACCAAGAAAGGACAATGAAGCGAACCGGACTTACGGAATAATTTTCCCGCCATTTCGTCTATCACGGCAAACTAAATCATGAAGATAGCTGCGTTATGCTTGCGAAGGGAAGAAGAAATGTCGACGTGCACTGATTCTGTACTATAATTGTCTTCCCGATAACTTGTCGGTAGCTAAGAAGTTATGGACAGGCACACGATAGACGCATTAGATACACCAGGTGCTACCTGGCATGAGATTCGTGCGGTGTCCCCGCTTCCTGTTCATTTGTTACGGTCGTCTCGGATCCTGTGAACGCTGAAAAACCTCCCTGATACACCTATCCGTATTAAACGTAGAGAATGTCGTAAAATTTTCTTCTCAGACCCCAGAGTCGTTGGTGTGGATTACCGAGTTGCGACTAATTTTTGTTTTGTTTTTAACGGCTGTATCTAGTCATTTCGAAGATCTCATAGTCACGCATGGTTTTTTTCTTCAGGGCGCCTCTATTAAACCGATCGCTTTTTGTTCCTTCAAGCATTAATAAACAATGCAAGAATATAATTACTCGTTACTATCTGCCGAAGCGCAGCCATGCGGCTACAAAGGAAAGCTGCACAACTTTAAAAGGTTTCCTTTGCATTCCGTTTCGTTTGTAGCCACATAGTTTCGGTTGTGCGGATTATAATGAGTAATACTTCTTTCTTGTAATATCCTGGAACTGGGGTGTTTTTTGTAAACATTTTACCCAGAACAGAGTAATTCGAAGGTAATCGAATGTACTTTGATCATACCTTTTAATGCAAAAAAATAAACAAAGAATAAAGCTGCACTTGGCCGACTCTAAAATTAAATGAGCCGCAATTACAATCTTTCGAGGACGAAAACAAACGTAGAGCGGGACATAGGGGCTGTTCCAGCAGTACTACACACTGACAGTGTTAATTTGCGTCGTAGTATCCCGTACAATTATTCACATCACAGGGGAGTCAGAGAAAAAGACAAAAGCTGTAGCGCACTTGTGCGCAGAGGCGTAGTTGGGTTTCAGCGAGTCGTTTCCATTCTTATCGCATCGGCTCCTCTGGAAACGCCCAAAGGGTCTAACGTCACCGGTTACGCACTAAAGGGCTGCGAAGATGCAGCAGGAAACAGCGCTGAAGATCGAGGCTCCATCGGGACAGTGAAACCGCCGGAGGCAACACGGCTATGCGGGACCCGACGGATAACACGAATGCAAGACAGAGAACATATCAATCAAATTCAGTGGCTGCCGCGCCCTGAGGTTGACGGCCTCAGTCCCGTGAATCCCCCTGTGGAAAGGGATGCCAGTGCCGGGGACCCGAATCGGCTGCCCGAGCCTGGAAAAGGGAATAGATGTATAGCAGGGATTGCCTTTTCCTGCCCCCGTCGGATGACTGTCAAGTAGGTAAAGAAATTTCTTGGCAAAAATGTACGATTGCCGTGCGCTGCGCAAGACTTCCGCCGCCACAGCAGGATTTAGTTTTTCTCTCATGCGGTGAGCACATAACATTTGTTCAACCTGTTTGTTTTTTTTGCGGCTGTGTCAATGTTACGCAAATATTTTCCTTTCTGATCTGAGGCAGCAAGGCGAAGACAGAGTAGCACGAGGAAAGGTGTATCTTATAGAGTGTAAACCTCCGAACCAGCTACTTCCGCACCAACTAGTGTGCCAGAACATCGCAATGTAAAAAAGGACGTTTGGAATAAATGATGACAATCAGTTTCTGGAAATCGGATAATTAAACGCCGAAAATTGAGGGGTGCGCCTGATTTACAGAAAGTGAATGCGGATCTCTGAACTTTGTGAACACTCTCCATTGGAGATTGCCGTGTTAATTTATGCGAATTTGACAGCTATCGGCCCTCTTGTGGCAAAAAGCAACTTTTCTGTTTCAAGTGTGGTGCAACATAACTTTCTACGCACCTATTTTAGCTTTCCATGAAGTCAACAGGTTAAAAGCGTTCTTTACTGTTGACCAAAGTAAGTCTTCTCATTGTGTAAGCGACAGCTACAAAACAGCGCCTGGTTGATTTCTTCGCTTCGGTTACCTTTTTACACCTCCGCATGCGATAACAGTATCAGGTAACTCATTGCCATCTTTAACCATTTTCAATAATATTCGCCCTTCCATTATCTTTCGGCCTCCTCGATGATACCGCGATATCAAAATTCACTTCTGCGATCCCTAACATTTTCTTCTCTTTTATGCGTCGTTTTGCGGTCTAAACTTCAATTTGTTAGCGTAAACTCTTATGCGTGAATCTGGTATTGCTGAGTGCTCTCACTTCAATCGAAAGCATCCTTATTGGAAGCCGTGTCCGAAACTCGTGTGAATTCCGTCGTGTTAAGTGCTGAAAAACTAAACAAAAACAAGTATATGGGAAGGCAATAACACGAATGAAATCCGGGTTATACGCGTCTAAGGAAGCGGCTTTTGTATCTATTCAAAAGCATTCTTCAAGGCAGACGAGCAGCATTTCATAAAGCGGAGCAACATTCTTGAGTTACACATTCCAAAAAAATGGTATATAATATATCAACGCTCTTAGAAAGCACGAATGTGAATATCACACTAATGGAGGAGGAATACGCCAGTCTTGAGGAAAAATGATGCGCTGCAAAGCGCTCTTTGTTCGACCAAAGCGAATGCGGCTGTGCTAAGGCTTGCATCTGCGGGCATGATCGTTATGTCCCGAAGAAAGCGACCAGTACAAAGTAAGCTGTAGGCTGCATATGAGAAGCTGCGTGGGAAACCCCTCGAGCAGGGATGGAAACTGCGAGAGGAAAAAGAGAGAGAGGCTGGTCAAAATTTCACGAAAATCCGAAGCTTTTGGTGATCGTGCATGTGCTCTTGCTCTCTGCGGCCATAGCACCAGGACTGCTCTGGAGGCCAAACCAGATTAGTCGAGCAGTAACTTGCCTGGCACTAGCCGGGAAAAGCGATAAATCATCGTTAATACGACAATGCTGTTGCTAATGAGAAACCTAAGCTCTCTGAGGAAAACTATCACCGCTGTGGACGTTCCTCACATGCAGCGAAGTGCCAGTTGAGCGGGAGAGAAACAGTTCTTACAAACATATTTCAACCGCTATTATTATCGACAATAGGGCATTTATGTTTAAATAATTCTTATAAATTAGCTGTGCCTAAGTCGTTTCTTGATTATTTTTATTATCAGGCATGTAAGTACACAAAGTCGGCTTTCGACTGAAGTTACCAAGTCCCGAGAAAATTGAAGAACGGACTCGTTTTCTAGACAGTCCTATCAGTGGAGGTAAAGAGAGCACTTGTCGCTGTTATATGGGTAAATTTTTACTCCGAGAAATGTGCTATAATTTTTTTCTCTAGCCAATCATGTATCTCAGGCGCCCGTCACCTGCATGTCCGTGTCGTGTCGTAATGACCAGATTTTTTTTGCACTTAGTTAAGATTGCTTTATGGCTCTTGTTTAATCCACGCTAGCATTTACAACCTAGCATCTATAACAGATTACCTATTGGGGTCAGAACTAAACATTTATGGGACGGTGTCTACGATATTGCACGCTACTTTTAAATCTTTGCTTTGAGGCGTCCAAAGGAATTTTGACGAAGTCAAACTTCCCGGCTACATTTCATATCTCTGCTGAATAGAATAGTAGGACCATTTCACCCCTAAAGAAAATGATCGCGTGTCACAAACAAGAAAAGAAATATTGAGTTTTGAAATTCTACTCTTCTACTAGGAAGTGCCTGTCTGCTGCTGCCACTTCTTACTTCTTAAACTTGGTGAAATAAATGACATTGTTGCTGGTCGCAGTAAGAGATTTGGGTGATAAATCAATACAAATATATATGGATTAAAAGTTTTTTAGCAATAGGGCTATTATTCCGTGAGGTCGGAAATGTGCACCGTGCGTTAAATCTTTGAGGCATTCATGTTCTTTTCTGTTAAATATTTTGTTCCAAATACAGAGGCACAATTTATGAGTTTTTTCTCTCTAGTAGAACCCAATGCATGTCGGAAAAGAGTAAGGAAATATCTTAGCCGAACAGAGCTTTTTGCTGCCTGCGCGCATTTCCTGCGCTTGTAATATTGCGCGCTGTCATCTCAAAAGTATTCGCACATGTAAAGGTGGATTTATCCCAATGAAGCCTTGCTTTACCTGACACGGTAAAATTTCCTTACTTGAATGGTTAATTGAGGAACTTTTCAAATTGAAGATCTTTATCGGATAGGTGAAAGTTTATTTTCGGTTCTTTCTGCCACGAACAAGCTGTGACTCTTAGACCCCAGAAATACGGACACACTTTTCAGCGTGTTTCCTTTAAGCGCAGAACATAACAACGACACAATCCTTAAACAATACTCCCTAACAACCAAATGCTTGCGTCTGAGGAGTACTCTCTAGTGCTCTAAATATGTAGAAGACAAAAATGGGGGTTTTCATCTGAAACTTTCTTACATATACTGTCGCCGCATTCTAAGCACTTCTGACTCTCCTCTGCATGAGCTACCGTAAACTCCGTCTCACACATGTAGTAAACGTTCTGACATTAATTGGAGCAACATTTGTCTAAATGTTTTTTTTGCTAGAGCCCGAGAGCATGTAAAAGCGTTGAGTAAGAGATCTCATATTTTTTGGTGCGTGTAAAGAAAAAAGCATCACAACTACGAATTCTATTAAAAGTTTTAACACAACTGCTTGTCGTGAGGATTTCGCCAGCGAGTTTTGCAACCTTTAAAATGCCGAAAAAACGCTATCGTCGTATATTAGCTTCGTTTCATGGCAAGAAATCGCCTCTTTCTTGTGCTGCTTGTGAAATCTCATGAATACTCTTTCTCAGAAAAATGGCCACCAATAGACACCTGCAGTTATGGAAGGGACACTACTGTGTTCGCCCACTCCGCAGCTTACCTTAGGAGATCATATGGTTTATTTGTAAGACTGGACACGGGCTTTAGAATCTTCAGAGGCTGGCGTTCAACGAAGAAGACGACGAGAAGCGCCGAACACTGCGAAGCTCGAGCGCCGAACACTCCGAAGCTCGAGCGCCGAACGCTCGGTCGCTCGTGCGTGCTCTGGACTGAGCGCGGTCTCTGTTCTGTGCCTGGACGGTTCGGCTGGTTGTTCTTGACGCTGTGCGTATTACTGTGCTGTGCTCTTATTACTTTGGTGTGCTGTGGTGTGCTGTGTGTGCTGTATAGGTAGAGTGCTGTGTTCTTATTACATATTCGACAATATGTGCCCAGCGTTGTGGCGCTGAGTTTCGTGCAAGAGGGTTTCCAAATTAGTCCGGTCCAAAGAGCAATAAAAAACCCATTTATATAAAAGTGCCGTTGATAAGTACTCAAAACATCTTTTTTTGCCTAGAGTCTGGAAAAGTTTTAGTTTACGTCAAAGCGTTTAAAACTTTCTCTCAAACATCCTTGAGCTATTTCGCGTCGCCTCGGGAACATCTGGTTGTTTCCGGTATAATGCATTGCTATAACCAGTGTTAACATTTCCATCTGTAACTGAGGTACGCTCCAAACAGAGACCTTAGTTTAAATTTGATTTGCCTGCAAACTAATCTTTAAAGCAAGCGTTGGTAATCATAATTGCAAGGAGAATAAAATCTGTCTGATCTCTCACGCGCCTGCTAACCAAACACAGCCCTGACGCCTCTGACTGTGCAAAATTTGGACCTTCTTATTCGAAGTGATCGACGAATCAGAATAAAGCGACTCGCTGAACAAGTGGGCATCCCTGTTTGAAGTGCAGACATAATTGTTCAAAAATTTGGGTATTTTGTACACGTTGAGTTCTTCGAGGCCACAAACAGGATCACAAAGAACAAGGACGGAATATCTCTGTCGAATTATTTGCTCGTTATGACTGTGGTGGTGACAAGTGCTTCTCAATTTTTTTTACAAGCTATAAGACAGGGGTTCATCACTTCGAGCCCCAAACAAAAAAAAAGCGATTCTTTGAGCGGCACCATTCAATGTCTCCTGGTAACAAGAGTGTAAGGAGCGAGCGCAACACTGCGGCTGGAGAAGACGCACGGGGTCGCGCACGAAGTAGAGAAAAAGCGGAAGTGGAACGTGGCGTGAAAGCGTGCCGAGGGGGAACAGGAAGAACGCAGCCGGCGGCGGACGGTTACCATATCTGCTGGTCCCGGAGTTCTCAGGCTTGGGCATCAGCCGCAGACGTCTGGGCTACCAGACCTGAAGGCCCGCTGTCCACAGCGTGAGCCACCAGACCCAGACGTCGCTGTTCCCTTCCTGCCTTTCCCGTGGCCGGCAGCCTATGAACATGGGCCGCCTCTATTTCCGCCGTTGCTTCCCCGGGATACCTGACCTGGGGACCGCGCTCTGACCTGAGGGCTGCGCCAGTGACCTGTGGCCATGGCGCCTGCCGTGGACACTGCCGTCCATCGTCCGTCTTCATCAGGGCACCGACCGGAGCCCACAGATTGCGCCGGCGCCACTCCACACCTCCTCGTCCTACGCAAAATCTACCAGGATCATCATGGGAACGCTTTAACTTCAGTGCACCTTTCATTTTTTCTTAAGCTCTCTCCTTTACCTCTAGCATGTGTTTATTTTTGTTTTGCTGTTCTTGTGCCTTGTTAGTTCATTTTCTCTCAATACTTATATTCTTGTTTTTCTCCTACATCCAGCCTCGTTGATTTCTTTTAGAGTCCAGCATGTAGTAATCTTATCCTCCAGTCTTTCCCCGCACAAAGGGTTTCTCAACTGCACCCTCCACTTGCAAAGTTATGGCAGCAGCCTTCATGGACTATGACGAGTGTATTGTGATTGACCTACTCCCTCATGGTGAAACGATAAACTCCAAAAAGCCTAATTTAAGAATCTTGAGAAATTGAAGAAATGGTTGATGCGCATTCGTCACTTGAGAAATCTGAATGACCTTTTCCTTCTCTCTGACAATCCGAGGTCACAAGCAAGTCTGCGCACCTCAGAGGTCACAAAACTTCATTCGACTCATCTTATTCATTCACCCTACAGATCGTATCTCGCACGTTCTGACTTACACATCCCTGGCCCATTGTAGGATCCGGTCCGAAGGAAGCAATACAGGAACCATGACGAAGTTAATCAAGTAAGACTTTGGCAGAGACGCAGACGTGAAGAGTGGTACCAAAAAGGCATACGGACTCGCTCAATTAGGCGACGTATGCCACAGGCTTAAGCGCCGAGTATTAAAAAAAAGCGGTTGTTAGCGAATTATATATTACATCAGAATTATATATTACATTTAAACACATTTTAAAGAGGTTACTGCTTTCAGAGAACAAATCTTTTTCATTATTGTTTGAACGACACGATGGTAAAGTAAAAATACATATTTCGCTCTTGTTTTAGTAGCTCAACCGTTTTATTTTTAAACATAACCGCGCGCTAAATTGGCAGGGACAACTAGGGAGACACGAGACGGTTGAGCGCTGACTTGCAACTTTGCAACATTGACTTGCAAGTGTTTAATATGGCTTACCAACTCGCCAAATCATCCGTTTTAACTTTTCGCCCTCGAGAAAGTGACCACCTCTAATATGAAAGCGACCCTCTACCCGGTTTACTGAAGAAAGGCGGGGAGAACACGGCTGTTACTTCAAGAATGGCCTTGTGTAGCAGAGTTTCTACGTGCTCATATATAGTCAAGCACATTGTGTTAGTCGCCTGTGAAGGGTACAGGACCACAACATGGCAGCTGTTGAGGAGGAGCCAAACAAAAAAGTCCTGGCGCTTGAAAACATAAAGCGTCTAGGTAGCTCGTGTACTTTCGGATAGCGTTTGCTGCCATTTGCAGTGGGCCTTTCAGAAGAAGGCGTCTAGTGACGACAATGTGCGTCAACTAATTCTCTACTAGTAGTATGAAGCTTTTCTTGCTAATTTTACAGAAACAAATTCATGGTAACAGTCCAAGAATCCTTCATAATAAGACCCAATGCAAGTGGAACCATGCAACGAATCCAAGTGGAACCAAGTGAGATTGCACAATTCACAATACGGTTTGCTATCCGAGAAAAAGCTGCAAGAGAAACGAAGAACAGTCGAAAGAAGCTAATGATTAAAGAGAAAGGTAGAAAGAAAGGAGCAAAGAAGGAAGGAGGGCGGGAAGGGAGGTAGAAAGGAAGGAACGACGAAAAGAGGGAAGGAAGGAAAGAAAGAAAGAAGGAAGGAAGGAAGGAAGGAAGGAAGAAAGAAAGGAAGGAAGGAAGGAAGGAAGGAAGGAAGGAAGGAAGGAAGACGGAAGGAAGGAAGGAAGGAAGGAAGGAAGGAAGGAAGGA
>JARKHS020021274.1:0-61703 GCA_030143305.2 Amblyomma americanum
CAGTTATTTGGCAGCCATAAGGAATGGGCTAAGGAATATAAAATTGGCACCTACAGGCCCATTGCGTACTTAAACCTAGCCATTGAATGCAGCACTTTGCGAATCCTCTGTAAAACCTAGATCATATGGTGGATCGATTCACCGAATTATTACAATGAATCACTATAGTCCTGATGGTAACATGTATGTTGCGTATATGCCTGCTGCAGGACGAAGGCCTCTCCCATATATCTCTCCACTTAACCTCATCCTGTGCCAGCCACAGCTATCTTTCTGCGCACAATTCTTAATATAACCCACCCACCGAACTTTCTGCCAAATACACTTGCCTTCTCTTATAACCGAATCCGTTACCCTTAATGACCATGTCATCTTGCCTTCGCATCACATGCCTCAAGCCTATTTCCTCTAGATTTCCACTAGGCTGTCAATTATCCACATTTCTTCTCTGATTCACTCTGTTGTCTTCCTGTCCTTTATCAGTATACACATATTATTTTTCTTTCCATGCAGCTCTCTGTATTGTTCTCAAGTTAAGTTGGTTGGACCCTTTTGATTAGCCTCCATGTTTCTGCCCCACAGGTGAGCACCGGTAGGAATGTACAGCTAGCTATAAAATATTTCACGTGAGATTGTTATAAAGCTAAATTTATCTGAGTATATACCTGTCAAACATGCCCCATTCTCATTTTTTAAATTCACACTCATATATGGTCCAGATTTGCAGTTATACCAGCCCAAAATAGACTTATTCCCTTACCACTTCCAGTGTCTCACAACCAATTCTAAACTGCTGTTCCTTCATAAACTGAGTTAGCAGCATGTTAATTTTTAGACCCATTTACATATATGAATTTTTTAGACAATTTATTTGTGTAGTACAAAACTTTTTGAAACGTCATCATTGATGAATTTGAGCTCTGAATCCGCAGTGACAGCATTGTGACAAATCTGCAGCAAAGCAGTACAGTCCCTCGACAGGAATCTGTCGCGCCGCGACAGAACCCGCGGCATACACCTCTGTCGCGCTAAAAGAGGCGTGCTACAAGTCTGTCGCGCCGCTGAACCCACAACAGGCGGCGCTGTTGCCTGTCGTGGGCGCGACAAAAGTGCCTGTCGTGGGCTCTGTCGCGCGACAAAGTCGTGCCACGCGACAGAACCCACGACAGGCACTTCTGTCGCGCGGGTGAACCCACGACAGGTAGCTCTGTCGAGGCGCGCAGCTCTGTCGTGCGGCACGACTCTCTCTGTCGCACGACAGTACCTGCGACAGATGTCTGTCGCGCGACAAAGCCTGCGACAGATACCTTTGTCGCACGACACGCGGCAGCAGAAATGTCTGTCTTGCGACAAACCCCACTGCAGAGGTTTTTGTCGCGCTACAGAAGCCACGACACGACCCTTTGTCGCGCGACACATAGCACGACAAGAAAGCTTGTCTTGCGACACAAAATTTTGTCGCGCGACAGATGCGCGACAGGAATTTCTGTCGTGCGTTTGGATCGGGGAGTATACAAGCTAAGTAATTTTTATTATCGTCGAAACGAAAGCGAATAATGCGCATCCTGCACTCTTATCGTCATGTTATTCGTGTTCCTTCTTGCCGAACCAGGCATGAAATTGTTTCCGACAGCGCCTACAATTCTACATTCTATGCTCAGAACTATTTGTGATAATTAGTTTACTCGCTAACTAAGGTTCCTCACTTCATCCCCTCCTCAGTAGAGCAAATGCTCCTTCATCTGGGAGCTGGCAAGCACTTTTAATCCGTTGGCTCTTAGTGCTTACCATAGCATTCTGAGATATGCATTCAAACGGTTCTGAGAACTTCAGGTAGGTATAGTAAGGAGAGCTCTGCAATATGAAAGAGTGGAACCATAGAGTGAGGCATAATTATATTGAGGACGGCTTCTTGTGGTTAAAGTTACCATACCAGGGCACCGCGCAGTCATTGCATGGTTATAGTAATTACGGTTCTTATAGCTTTCCTCAAGAAAATAGCCACGCTTAATTTACGTTTCAGTAGATTTCAGCCCGCTATGTAGTAATCGTTTGGAGTAAGATACGCACCGAAGCAACTAAGGTGCATCCTTGGTCAAAATTTTAGAGACCAGGAAGTTTGCTTCTGAGCCACACCATGTGGGTTGAAATGCATCGTCGGCATTGCAAATGGCCTGAAGGTAAGAAGACCTCTTCTCCTCCCGCTTCTAACGGGTAGCCCTTCTGACGGGTAGGAGCCCCACTAGACGAAGAAACAAACACCCTGTGCTCACATTTTTCAACAAAACCTGTGTGCTTGTTTTACGCCACATTTCTGCACCTATATATAATTTGCAAAAACTGGCAGTGAACGTGAGTACTATTCCAAATGCATAACCCAATATACAGGCAAAAATGTAACCAAAGCTGCCTATGTGAAACTTGCGAGGGTCACTTTGTTGGCGCAATAGCGCGACAGCAAGAGCCAGAAGCCACGGCCAACCCTGCACGACTTTCAAAGTCGATGCACCGTCCTTGAACGCGGAGAAGCTTTCCTGCAATATATTTTATCCTTACTGCTACACTGGAAGAAGGCAGACCAATTTTTTGCGCATTGAAACAAGTGCGGTTATTCCCGAACGCATTGGATACCGTATTTTCCTTATACGTTTCCCGTCCATAATTTCCACTGGCCTCTCAGCTCTTCAGTTAGCTAAATTAGATGCATTTCTTCTAGATCTTACACCGGCGGAGAAATCGACGACTTCATAACTGCGAGGCTAATGCTGCCTTCAACCGCATACACCGCCAGAACCACAATCGCAATCAGCTGGGGTACTATTATCGCAGATTGATCATGTCAGCTACCCTGTTCTCTTTCATATTGTTGCCATTCTCTCTATGGTACTTTAATTTGCTACGAAGGGTTTTTGTTTTAAGTAACTTCTGTAAGGGCTAAAGAGGTCCATAAAAGAAAATTTAAGAAGGCCACTTGTATAATTTTTGAAAGAGAGGTAGTAGGTAACATGGATTTATTTGCGACGACTGCGTCCCAAATGTGGTATATTTTCTAGCACTGCTTCTCATGCCCACAGACAGGAAGCCAGAAGAAAATAAATTATGGTTGTTGTGCGGAACACGTCTCTATTATACCCCAACAGCTTAGGCATACTTTGGCCGGAGCAACTTGTTTGAGTCATGCACAAGTTGAAATCTAAAATTGACTTTCAGAGCTCGTTGACTACTATTGCTCAGCGATGTTTACGCGTACGCACCTCATTCGGCAATCCCGAAATTAGGCAGTCGGCTTGTTGTAAATAAAGCGTAGTTCAGCATCAGTTCTGAGCTTCTCATCTGAAAATATTTTACGTCCATTTTTTATCATGTGTTACGTTGCCATAATTAAGAAATTTTACGGTCACTGCCGCACATGGAAGCTAATCAAAATTACACCTAAATGAACTAGATAATTTTGGTGTGGTCAGATTATCGCTTAAGGAATTGGAAAAAAAATGTTCTTCGGTTCTATCTTGCAGCCGCAAAATTTTTGCCTCGTTGGTTTTCCAGGCTCGGGAAGCCGACTGGCAGCTAACATATTCACTTCTGACAGGAATCCGCATCAAGGTAACACGTGCTGGCTGCCACCGGAACCAGCCTGCCAGCGAGACCGCTGTCAATGTGGCAAAGCGGCTGGGTTTAAAAAAGGCTGGCCTCCTGCTTTCTGAATGTAGGTGCTCTCCAGTGCATCGAGTGTGGCTCGGCTGTCAGGCAGGCTCACTCTAACAAGTAATTTTCTGGCTTCAGAACATTGCTGGTCGTAATACAAGTGCTGGTGAATTTTTGTACAATTTACCTCGGTGCTCTTTAATGCCCATAAAAATCAAAAATTCATTGTGTGGGGTTTTCGCTTCCTGTGTCACCTAATAGGACTTCGTGGTCTTTGGCGCAGAGTAAGAGCACTCGTGCTTCAGCTGCGTACTACTTTGGCCACTGCGCTAACGCCTGTATAGTTCGAGCCTTTACGGGGTGGTTGCGTAAATTCCAACTTTTTTCACTTAACCTTTGCTTCCAAACCGGCACTATATGGGAAGTGCGTGCTGAATTGATCTCATGACGACCACTTCATTACCCACGCCCCATTAAAAGCCACGAAATACAGATGAAAACCTTGTCACCGACAAACGGTGAACGTACACAGAACCGCTTTACTTAGACGTGCTGGTACGCGCAAGACCGCAGGGAGCTCAAGTGAGCAAGACGACAAACCTCTAGCCCCTAGAATGCCCAAGGTGTGCCAAGTGCCAGGTAATACAAATCGGCCGCGGTACGGCTTCTCTGGAGGGGTTCGTAATGTGGCAATGTAAAGACGGAATCATCTGTTCGTTTCAGTGGTCATTGGCTACAGCACAGAATAAACACAGAGAAACAAAGCTCAATACGGAGTATTTCTAAAACACTTTTTCTGAGAAAGCGACACAAGCATAAACTCAACATTCACGACATAATAAAAGACTTTTCGTATTAGTCCGTATCAAGCCACTGTTTTTATGCTTGTTGCTGTCTCAATTGTATGTAGTTCGACAGTACTTATAAGTAATGTTTAGAATCTCAGAGGGATACTGCGCATTATCCATTTTGTCCTTGTCCTTTTGGGCACTAATCGTTGCTCATGACACAAGCTAGTAAAAAAAGAACTGGTTTTGTCAAAGTGCAGTGAATGACCATGAACCCTAGAGGCTGAACACGCTGAGTGCGGAGGTAGAGCACTTTGAGCGTGGCACTTAGGAGCAGGAAGCCTAGCAATCACAACGGATACTGTTTAAAGCGTGTATCGAGAATTAACACAAATGCCAGAAAACACATGACCCATTTTAATTCGTTCAATGTCGTAGAACAAAAAACATTTGACAATCTGAAACTGAAACGCCGTTTCTTTACCGATTTCGTAGCTGCTCCTTCAACGGAATTTCTCCATGTGTTGTAATGCTGGCACGACACAATGAGAAGCTGAAAGTGAAGACGGCAAAGATTTGTTACGGCAATAGACTTTAGTGGCTCATACTCGCGTTCGTCCGTTACATTTTAGGTCACGTGAACTTAAGATCACGTGACATCACGGCGCAGCGCGTCGTAATGTCACGTTACCTTTTGATGTCACGAGACCTCTGCGCCACGCTCGCACCAGCTGCTCCTGTCCTCTTTCGTGAAACGAAATCAAGCGCGGCAAATTCAAATCAGCGCAATGAGTGACAAACGGCTTCAACCTTACCGCAGTGAAGAGATATCTAAGTGCCTCCAACGAAGATTTTTCAGACTTATTAGAAGATTAACGTTATCTTTGACTTACATGTATATATATATATATATATATATATATATATATATATATATATATATATATATATATATATATATATATATATATATATATATATACTAGGAAACTCACAATAAATTTAAAAAATGCCCAACGACAGTAGCCCTTCAACTAGATCACAAAGTAAAGCTCCAAGATAGCAGCCATGTCACTTATCATTGGAAGAAACCTACTTTGAGCAAGAGGTTTTCGCAAGCGTTGAACACGTGTGGCGAGTACACCTGTAAACTGCAGCCTCTTACAATATTTTTGCCAGATCACAATTGGATCAACCGTTCATCATATATACACGTTTCAATGATAAACTGGCGTTGAATAAGACCACAGCAAAGGCGCGAGAACTCCTTATAGGCCTCATTACGAAGCTGTATCTAAATTCAGAGCCTATACCTCCATGGCTCAGCCGGCTGCAGCTATTTCAGAATCCCAATCCTTCGAGTACATTTCCACTTCTTTGGGCTCCTCTAGCCTCCATATCACTTTTAAAAAAGTCAAATTGCAAGAATGACTTTTTCTTTTTGCCACCGTTTTCTTGTGGGCTTAATGCTCATTCATATCTGAACCCACATTACCAAATGTAGGCATGAACGAAAAGCTGAAACCACAAAGCCAGAACGCCGACTTCAAACTTAATTCCAGAAGTTACTCCAGCCATGTACACCGCATGGCTCAGGAGGATATAAAAAAGCCGCAGTATATCTACTCGACGGCACTTCTGCTTCTTCGTGATAACGGAACCGACGCCAGCTTTCTCTTGCCATATCGCGTTCATCGCCATGACTCCACACACCGTTCACAACTATTGCCCCGGGTCGAATCTAGCTCTCGGCCTGTCTGGCTCTTCTGCCCACGTTCCCCGTATCGCCTGAGGATCATTTGCCATATCCTAGATAGCCCAAACTTCGTACCACCAATATTTTACCTCAGAAACTAAAGCAAATAAAATAACTCCGTAAACTGGAAGGCACACTTAAGCCCTGTTGTACGGGCAGGACGCGATGACGTTTATCGGTTAATTCCTATATATGAGGACTGGTCATTCTCTCTTTTACATTCATAGATCATTGGGAACCCTCATACTAACCGGCGCATTGGTGCAGCGGTCGTGATGGACCACTGCCCCGGCAGGCACTGTGCAAATCACAGCCATCGGTGGCACTTTGGAGAACCAGTTTTGCTCTACCTCTCACGACCAATAATTTTTTATCTGCTGCGGTGGGCTCGTTGTAAGGATATCACGAGGTCACGTGGTCTACGTGAGACATGGCCTACTTGTTTTTTCGCTCCTCCACCGCCATCTCCGGAGTCGACGCCAGACATTTTGCACAAAAGCAGTGTCAACGCTACTGCATTAAAACCCAAACATCCAGACAGATGCATCGAAGTAGTCTTTAATAGTGAACGTAACTATAGCGCTCCACAACAAAGTCGGCACCGTATCATCTTATTTCATCATCTTTATCCAGTACTTTCCTTTATCCGAATAAGTGGGAAGGAAGAAACTCCCTGAAAGCTTCCTGAACTCATCTACTCAGCTCCCCCTGGGGCGTCGCCTTCTACGCTTGCGTATTTTGGAATACATCTTCAAACCTTAAAGAACAATAGTTTATCCTGCCTCCGTGATGCATTAGTTACGTTTGCCTATTCAGTATTCTTGATTTCGACCAGGATATCATTGCCTCGCTTTTGTTCCCTGAGTTGCTCTGCTCTTTTCTTGTCTTTTAACGTTGCACGTATGTTTTGCTTTCCATAGCTCAAGTCATTGTCCTCCATTTATATTCGGCCCTTTTCGTTAGCCATCGCTTCTTTCTCCCCTAGGTGTTTAACGGCAAAATACACCTGTGAAATTAAGTCAAGAACCTGTTACTCTTCTTCGGTTATTCTAGCCCATTTTATTCCTGTAGTTATTTCTATTTCATGGTCCGGACTTATGGTTATTGCCTGGCCTAGGCAGATCAGTACCTTTACCACTTCCAACCCTTACGTACTTGTCTTGATCGGATCATACCTTTCGGGAATGAATAATACTGTATTATCTGTATAATGTTTAGGCCAATCATTCTCACCTCTGCAGGTGACTGATCATGCTTTGAAATTACTGCGCTGATATACAGAGCGAGAAAATGTCATTAGAAATTCATTCAGTAGCACGATAGTCTTCATTCATTCCTAGTTTCAACTCTTCGCAACCCAAATCTCCTGAAACCTGTCTAAACACGCGGTGAATACTATTGGAGAGACCATTTCCTCTGCATAGGACACTTCCTTGACGGGACTTTTTCAACATTCCCCACGCTAGACTATGGTGGCTTTCTAACCGCTATTGATATTTCCGGAACCTTTACCTGTGCGTCTTTTACACGTTGCTTTCGTAGAACCAGCGTCACTGCTGAGGGTAATGTTTTGTCAAATGAGTTTTTGAAATCTGCGAGGATCATATATATGGGCGATTATACTGCTACCAAGACGAAGAGGGCAGTGGCGCGGGTCGGAGTGCTCGCGCTGGGCCCACAGCCAATAAATCATATTTTCATCTGTCATTATGTCGTCCCGTTCCTTGGCTGAACTTTCTGACGGGCTAGTTGGTACATCTCTATTAAACAGCGTGCGCTAACAGGACGTACACAGGAAACTTGGAGACAGAGAAAAGAAGCGCAAACCCGTAGTAGAACATATATGCTGTAGTAGAACTTTCTGACGGGCTAGTTGGTACATCTCGATTAAACAGCGTGCGCTAACAGGACGCACATAGGAAACTTGGAGACAGAGGAAAGAAGCGCATTCTTTCCTCTGTTCCTTGGCTTGCCACCTTTTAACGTTTGGTGTAGGTGCTGGGTATCTCTTCGTCATCCTGGTCCCTGGAGCATCGCTGCCTTCTGCTCGCCCTCATCATCGGCCCAGGGTACCTGTACTCCGCCGCCAGGCTCAACGCCAGCTCTACCTGACCAGAACCAACCAGCCCCTTTCCCCCGCCCCGTCCCAAGCCCCGACCACAAGACACGACGACCAGGACCCGACGTACTATGACCCAACGACAAACCGAACCAAGACGGCACCCCCGCCCAAGCTGTCCGGCGGTTCCTTGACCCTTGACCTTTGGCTGTGGGCGACCAACCGCTGGACCTGAGTCTCCGGGGACAGCCGTTTATCAGATCATCTTGTTCATCTTGGTGGCAAGCCTTTCATCTTCTATCCTTTCTGATCATGCTCATCGTCACATCACCATTCAGAATTCAATCAATCAATCTGGGCGATCGCTCGGAGGACCCCGGTAATGTTGCGAAGAAGAAGAGGGCAGAGGCGCGGGACGCAGCGCTCGCGCTATACCCGCAGCCGTTAAATCATATTTTCATCTGTCGGCATGCCATCCCGTTCCTTGGCTTGCCACCTGTTACAATATCGTCATCATTTTTGCACCACTTGATTGACAATAGTGCTAATGTGCTGTGTTGACAGAAACCCATTACAAAAACCACTCTCGTGATTTGGGCAATTTGTCTAAGATTGCCCACATTGAATAAGCGATTACTAGGACACCGAAGAGTAAGCCAGTTTGCAAATTTGCAAGTCTCAAAAATTATCGGATTGGATTAGGAACATGTAAGCGTTTGCCCAATATCCGGTATGCTCGAGTTCATGATGCTTTCCGCGCACACAGTGGCCATGTTTGTCTAATCGAGGTACTTCAATAGATTTCTAGTTAGGTAATCCTCAAAACCAGCTTCCCGCCTTTCCATTGCCCTTATGGTCTTCTTTGCTTCCTTGTTAGTTCCCGTCGAAATATTTAATTTCTATGCGCTGCTGTCTGCGCCATTATCGCCCTGGGTAATTTGATTTCAGTATAGAAGTAGGTACAGCTCTTTGGTTACTCTATCTTATGTATATTGGTAATGAATCTGCCCTCCTGGGCTCTTGGCCTGTGCGTCTATTTTTTGACTATGCATATGTTCCCCTTGACCGCCTTTAGTTCTTCCATTCTTTAGAGCGTGCTCGATTTTCTGCATAATATAAATTCATATGTTGGTACATTAAACTTATCGATCAAATTTTATATCTCAACGAGTTCTTTTCTACCTTTGAGGTCAGAGACTTTCATGACCGCAGTTTCTGTATGACATCTTTAGATGTTATAATAATTACTGAAATTAGGGCGACAGCTGTAGCACATATGTGCTAAACGGCGGGCACGTATTTTGCTGCCGTAGTTTATACGAATTACAAAACAAGGTAAAGGAGTTCTACTCTATAAAGGTGAAGCTGTCAACATTAAGAAAATTTATAGCATTGACGACAGGGGGCAGTGTCGTCACCCGAAACCAAAGATTTGCCTCAGTTATGTCGACGACTGCTTCGCCGTCATCAAAAGATCTGAGACTCAAAATTTCCTTCGTCATTTAAACTCCGTAGAACCTTACATTCAGTTCACGCTCGAGGTGGAACAAGAAAACTGCCTGCCGTTTTTGGACGTCCTCGTGTCGCGAAACCAAAATACCCTTCAATAGACCCTTTAGAAAATTTAGTGCCATCTGGTATGTCTCGCACGAACTACAGTGCCTCCGCCATTACTTGGGCATACGCCTGCTGGACTGCGCTCGGGCCGCATTGAAAGGTACGGCGCCCAGCGCAGCCACAAGAAGCGCAATTCTCTTGTTTCTGTGTCCTAGACATCTTCCTTGACATTGGCTCTCTGCTCCAAGCTACAATCGCGATGCCGGCATGCTGCTGTGTGCCCTTCTGCAGCCAGCGCGGCGTAAGAGACGCGCACGGAAACAAGGTGTGTATCAAGAGCACGGAGCGCATGAAACAGCTGCATGCTTTTTCCTTCTCGTCCGTGACCTGTTTGTTTTCTCGTTAAAGTAAATGGCGTAAGTATTGCAAGAGGAGCGAAAAGTTCCTTCTACCGTGTAGCCTTTCCGCTCTATAGTGAGCACAAATATAAAGGTGCTACCTTCGGTGCACTCGAGCAGATGCATTGCTTCCGATGCTGGCGACTGTTTCGGCCCGTCAGAAAATCAAAGCGTTGCTCATGCGCAATTCTTTTGCATTTGCTAGCACCCACGTCTCAACCATTCATAGTGAGTTCTGTGATATTCTGCGCGCGCGAAAAAAAGCACGGCGATGCGGCGTGGCGAGGAGCGCCGTCGTTCTCTCCGTTGCGAACCTGCAGCAAACGACGGCGACATAAGCGGAGTGCAGCAGCAGCAGCGGTGTTTTCGTTGGGGCAGTGCCTGCGCACTCCGGCTTAGCTAACACTCCCGTAATCTGTCGCCTTGATCTGAAGTGAGCAAACCGCGAGTGATTTTGCACAGACGGCTAGGCGCACCGCCTCTGCTGATCGAACGCCCGTACCCGGATCGACGCGCATTTCGCCCTGCAGTGCGCCTGCTCGTAGTCGAGTCCGCTCCAAGAGTTGTTAGCCCTCCTTTAACGACAGTACATTGATTTACTAAGTTAAGCTAAGTTTTGCAGCTCTGCCTCACAGTCACGGCAAAATGAATATTTTTTCCACGGCAACGGCGCTGACCCAAGCCGGTCCGCTTGCTGAGGCGACGACAGATCATGGGGAGGAGCGCACAAACTGGAAGCCTAAAACAAAGCATAAGCGGCATGCATTTCTGCGCTACGGGCAACATTTTTGGTGAATGCAGAACCTAGCGCGACACGGGCAAAATAGCGCGACACTGCCGTTCATCGCTAGGGTCTTCGCTCGAAATTTCGTGTGCATAGAGCTCAGCCTCTAGCAGCCTTATTAGTGTGTTCAAAGTCGTCCCACCAGCTTAGCAGTAACTAACGGTACGCGGGTGCGCTTAGACACTTAACTCTGCTACCGCGCGAAGGATGAACTTTTTCTTTGCATATGCATACCTGGAGCTCTCTGCCAGACTGAAGCACATTCGCAGACAAAATATTATGGGCCACACTCTCTGGCTTCAAATCCTGCCTCGCATTTATTAATGAACATACGAAGGTTTTCTTCCTCTATGTGCAAGTGCACGTGACACTTGCAGAAGTATGAGACACTACATTAGTATTGCTAGATGGTGCTTAGACGAGCTTGATTGCACAAGCATGGTCCACAATATTCTGCCTTCAACTGTGTGTACTGAAGAGGTGAAGAAAATGTACATTTTTCATTTCTTCACCTTGATGAATACACAAGAAGACATCTGATACCATTTTTCAAAGTGCATGTTTATTGATGCTTTTACACCTGCACCTTGACCAATTAATTACTAAGTGGGCTGTCCTTTTGCAGGTCTCTTTTCTAGGGTTCCCCACAAATCCTGGTTTGAAAAAAAAATGGATTGTCGCATAAGGGGAGATGAGGGCAAGGAGTTCCGCATAAACAAGCACACAAAGGTGTGCTCAAAGCACTTCGCCGTTAATGACTTGTATGCAAACTATGCTACCGGCACAAGGTGCCTCAAAAATGATGCAGTGCCAAGCATATTTAGTTTCGCACAAAAGCAAAGTAAAGTGCAAAGGAAGCCACCGGAAAGAGCGTTGCGTGCAGAATGTTGCTCTGAATGGAGAAGTGACAACAGCAAGTGGAATGCAAGCCGACGACATTTGTGATGAACTTTCTGGAACGCCTCATGTACCAACAGCATGTCTGGATGCTGTGAAATGGACTTCAGCTCCTTGAAATCACAGCCGTCTCAATGTACACGGGATTGCACGGGACAAAAATAAGCACAAGATCTGAGGCAATCACTCACAACAGTCAAGAATGAGCTGAAGGTTACCAAAGAACACCTCCGACAGGCTCATATCGAACTTCAAAGAGCTAAACAAGAAGCAAAAGAAAAGGAAGAAGAAATAGAATCAGTAAAAGAAGTGCTTTTTCGTACCAGCGGAGAACTGGAACTCACTAAAGCAACAGCAGAGAAGCTTGAAAAGGAAGTTCGAAGAGAGTTTTCTATTGACCGATTCAAGCACAGTGCTGATGACATGAGATTTTATACCGGTCTGCCATCATATGAAATGTTTTAAACAATTTTAGTTTTCTGTAATCCAGGGGAACAGGGAGAAAACATCAGACTCAAATCTTCATCACAAGCACACCCATCGCAGGCAGGTAGGCCAAGAAGCCTGACAGTTGAAAACGAGTTTTTTCCTTTTTCTTGTAAGAATGCGTCTTAGACTTTTTGAAAAGGACCTTGCTGACAGGTTCTGTGTGTCAACAGCCACTGTATCAAGAATCTGTATTACTTGGGCAAGTTTTGCTTTCACTAAACGAACACAGATACCTCTGTGGATGTCAAAGGAACATGTTCAAAAGGAAATGCCACTTTCCTTCCAAGGAAAGTATTCTGCAACTCGAGTCATACTGGATGCAACAGAAATTAAATGTCAGGCAGCCAGCTCACTTGCACTGCAGTCGGCAACATTCTCATCGTACAAATCAGCGAACACCTCCAAAGGACTGAATGGCATCTCGCCCGATGGCACAGTATACTACAGTGTACTATGTAACTTACCTTCACTCCTCTCTTTCTTTCATTGTGAACAAGGCCCCCGTAAGCCGGGGCCGAAACGTCATCTTTTTTAACGATTGGTCGGCGCTTGAAGATTTTCCGCCATGAACATACCCGACCAGACGGGTTTCCGTCGAACCCTGGATTTCATCGCACTTTGTGAGGCGTATGGCCAACCGATCATCACTGAGATTCGCCGCTTCATTTCATTAGAAACCCGTGCATCAGCATTTCAAGGTCATCTTCAATTCAACTTAACCTGCAAGGCACGGGATGTGATTCCTCGCTCCTTACGCCTGAACAGGCCCGTTGCAAGCCGCTTTGGTGTTCACGTTGTTTCGAAAGCCGAACGCCTTCTTCTACAAGCTAGGATCATGGTCTGCAGAGAACAGGTCCCCTCACTAAAAAACCAAGCCTTCTTCGCACGCCGCCGGCTCGAGTACAAGTGCCCCGATGATTTTGCCAGCATCCAGCTGCACGCCAACTTCCATGCTGGTCTCCGCTCACGTCGGGACGAAGCCGTGCACGAGAGAAAGCTTCAAAGGCTACTACCTCGTCGCATGGATATTTCCAGAACTGCTAACCGCACCACTGTGCACAACCTTTCGTCACAGAAACTGGACGACGCTGAGCTCTCAGTGTTGAGCCTCGGTCTCAATTTCAATTTGGGACCAGAGCCGGACATAAAAAAGATGGTATGCGCCGTGGAAACTGCGGTCAAGAATGTGGAGCCGTCCCGTCGCGACGAGGCACGCACCCGTGTCGTCAGCGTGCTGTCCAAGCTGAACCGGCATCAAGGACTTGATCCTCTTTTGCCCGAAGAAAGAAAGGCACTAAAAAGATTGCGCGGCAATGAGAACATCGTGATCCTGCCCGCGGACAAGGGAAACGCAACGGTCGTCTTGGACAAACGAGAGTACGTGAACAAGATGACGAGCATGCTGGAAGATGAGAGAACCTACATGCCACTAAATCGGGACCCCACTTCAAAGGTGCAAAGAGACTTGCGGAAACTTTTGGCTGATGTCTTCTCCTTTGTCCCGCCACAACACAAGTCCCTCTACTGCTTCCTCGTCTGCCACAATGGTTCCGCTCCCGCTCTGTATGGACTGCCAAAGATCCACAAAGAAGGCAACCCAATGCGCCCAATTGTCGAATTCACCCGCTCCCCGCTTCACAAGCTGTCGAACTATTTGCATCGTGTTATCTCCCCTTTGGTTGGTAAAAGCGAAATGCACGTGCACAACTCACACGACTTCATTGAAAAGGTTCGCAACATGGTTGTAGAGGACGACGAAATTTTGGTGTCATTTGACGTGAAGTTACTGTTTACGAGCGTGCCCACTGACCTGGCCGTGAAGGTTTGCACAGATGCGCTCCAGACGGATGCAACCCTACCGGAAAGAACACCCATTGAAGCTTCCAGACCTCAGGAGACTTCTTCAGTTCTGCTTGTCAAACACCTATTTCACGTTCCAGGGGAGCATATATAAACAGGTTCATGGTACGGCTATGGCAGCATCAATTTCTGTGACCGCTGCGAACTTGACAATGGAGTCACTGGAGTCCCGCGCCCTTTCATGCTTCACGCCGCGCCCGAAAGTGGACGACTGTTTCTGCATAATCAAGAAATCGGCTGTGAGTACATTCCTTTTGCACCTGAACAGCATGAAACCGGCCATACAGTTTACCACGGAAGAGGCCATACAGTTTACCAGCTGCAACGACTGCGCACTGCTAGTTTCCCAGATGCGGTTCTCCGTAGTGTTGGCAGCAAGATCCTGAAAGACTTCCGGCAAGCGGCCACAACGACGCAGGAGCACGAGGGCAGAGAGAAAACTGTTGTGATCCCGTACGTGCACGGCGTGGCTCATCCGCTGAAAAAAGCCTTAGGGCGGTCCGACGTCAGGTTGGTCTTCTCTGCGCCAAACAAGCTCGAAAAACTTTGCAAGCTGGTCAATCGAGCAGATACGGTGCCAAAACAGTGTTGAAATAAGCACGAAAAAGCGTTCACTGATTGTACAAAGGAAGTCGTCTACGATATTCCTTTATCGTGTGGATCAGCATACATAGGACAAACTGGGTCTGTTTGAATGACAGGCTCAGAGAGCATAATAAAGATATAAAATACGGCGCAAGGAAGAACTTGCCTGAACACATGACCTCATGCCAGTGCACTGCCACTTTGGACAGGACCAAAGTTCTTAAACGCTACAAGAACCAGCTTGGCCGCGAACTTTTTGAGGCGTATGCTATACATCAACGAGAGGAGAAGTGCGTCAGCACTCCTTCTGTTAACCTGAAAAGAAATCAGGTTTCGCGACGGCTGATTAGAAGAATCTTGTGACCTAGTTTCATGCTTTTATCATATATATGGGTTTTATATATTATATATGCTGCAATAAATTTCTTTCAGTTGATAGTCAGCGCCAGTGTGTGTGTCTTCCTTTCTTGGTCCCGTCTGCTACGCTGTTTCCATGAAAAAAATGTACCAACTAGCCCGGCTGACTTTTTTGTTGGAAATAAGTGATGCTTGAAAACTGACATTGGACTTTGTGAATAGGGTAGCTGTACAGCCCATTACCCGTTTCAACACAACCATAACATTCTTTATTTACACAGACATGAAAGAGGAAGACAAAGGCTAAAGTATGCAACATACAGAACACAATTGCTTGCCAGAAAATCTGAGTTATCAGTAAATGCACCATGCACCCAATACACATTACGACTTGATGCAAAAACTGATAAATATAAATGTCAGTGCTCGACTTCGTTATTCTCTGAGGTAAAGCAACGAGGTCTGAGTGGTATCCGTCATTCCTTGTTGCTTGGTTACCAGAGAAGCACATTAAAAAGTCTGGTATGAAAAACCCAATTTGGCACACTAGCAGATTGACGACATAGCAACACAACAATAAGCAAGAACAAATGGAAGGATACGGTTGTATAGACAGGCATATGAAGGTGGAAGTCACAACTGCCATAAAGAGATGCATGAATGTCAGCAGACTTGGACACTCCAATCTAATTGCTGGATATCCATCGAACCGACAGAACAAGTATTTGTGCGCGCACGGGGCACCACTGAATATTTGTAGTGATTCCCGTGTATTTTCCAGAGTTTATTAAATATTTGCATTTATTCTCCAGTGTTCAATACTTATTGTGACATGCTTGTCATCTCCTTTACATAACAAAAACTATTCTATTCCCTGTCACATAAGACATGCCCCAAAGGAGTACAGACACCAAACTTTAGTTGCTAGGTTTTCTTCATGGTTCGTACCACACTAGTAAATACAGACCATGCTGTACTCGCCAACTATTTCTGGCTGTTCAGGCAGGCTGGGTTTAGTTCTACATTAAATGAAGATGACAAAGAAATCATGCTGAAGTTTCCATGTCTCACAAGAGCTAAACTTAACTCGCACATGACAGAGGGGCAAAACATGCAAAAATTTGGGGTCTACATTCCTTTAATGATATTGATACGGAGTGGCAAGTCAAAGAACAGTACGACATGATGGAAGGCGAAATACAATATTAATGGCTGTGGGCCTAGTGCCATCGCTCAGTCCCGTGCCACTGCCCGCTTTTCGTTGTCGGCTTTTTAACAATATTGAGAGCAGGTTCGTTGGTTTACAGGTACTACGCATTCTTAAAGGTGTACTAAAGAGGAATCTGAACTCGTCTTTTTGCCGCGGGAACTCTACACGTTCCGGGCATTCTTAGAAACTTCGAATTATTGTCCTTGGTGGCCTATTGCCCTGATTAAGTTGGAATAAACGTCCCAGCTCTCGCTTTTTCTTTTTTTTAACTCAACGCGGTCGGTAGGAGGTGTCAACCAACGCGTCAGCCGGTTCCGTGGCGGCTTGCCGCTCTGCCATTGGTGGAGTGATACGTAATTCAAAGATTCCACGTGTATTTTTATTTCTGTGGGCCTAATTTCCGGTTATATTGCCTGTGACTGGAACTGTTTATTTACAGAAACCTACAAAAATCCTGTGTTGTCCGTCTTTCTTTGTCCCTTGTGCCGTTTTTGCGCTCCCCATATACCATGAATCATCGTTACCGACTCGCCCAAGTTTCCACCCTTGTGGAAAGCGAAGCCATCACTGGACTGGCTTAAAGCCACTCCACGAGTTGGTTGACTCCGCCCACCTACCGCGTTCAGTTCCAAAAAGGCGGGAGCCGGGACGTTTCATCTGATTTAATTAGGGCAATCGGCCGCACAGGATAATTCGAATTTTCTAAGTATGCCCGGAACGTGTAGATAGAGTTCTTGCGGCAAACAGACGAGTTCAGATTTCTCTTTAGTGTATCTTTAAGGGCGTTTCGAGGCCATATATGGCAACAGCACAGCAAAAAAGAAATTGTCGAGTTTCTGTCTTGCAATAGCCCAATCTTCAGCAGAAAACTTGACGCGGTCAGTGATCAGGAACTGATCAGAAAAAACAACAAAATCGGTCCAGGATAAACCAGATAAAGCCATCTGGCCAAGGACCTGATAGTAATACTCATGGCCACGGTGCGACCTAAACACACCCATGCTGTCCTTCTTGAGGCAGTGCCCATCCCCCATATCGTCGGGAGTTTTTCCCTTCAAACTGTATGGGCACTTCACCTCAAGAAGACCATGTGAAGGAATTTTGCACGGATCGAGGAGTAGCTCGTCCGGTGAACCTCCCAGCCATGGGTATGAAGGGTCCACGACCAATCCGCTCCGAAAGGCCTCGACATCATGGCCCCTGGCTTTCATCACAGCCACGTACCGCTGCACAGCCGGCTGCTCATTCGTAATACCGTACCTGCAATAACAGCATAAATAAGGCAGGCACTTTCATCTCAAGAGGAACTTTCACCTAGAGCAGAGTTTTGTGTGCTTGCCTGGTCTACAGCAAATAAATAACCGTTCGCATTGTATTATAGGGCAGTCGGCTAATCAAAATTTGAAGATAAAGGAAAGAACACATGCTGTTCTGAGCCTTACTTGGTGCATATCCACAGCAAAGAAGCAAATGTGGCGACACCATTTGGCCTCTTTTTGAAAAGGTCTATAAAGGCAACGTTTTCTTTTTTCAGACGTCCACATATTTTGCTGAAATTATGGTAAGCTCTCCTGTCAACGTTCTGCATGCCATGACATATGCTCCGCACTTGTTGGTATTCATTCTTCATTTTTTGAAGGGAAAATTTTGACCTTTGGTGTTCCATATAGTGATTAAACTTACCGTTGGTGGTCACCTGTTGAGCTATTCGACGTGCACACAGGAGGCTTCACAGCACTACCCATGACGCCATGTGTTGTTTGAAATTCATTGTCCGTACTTAGTAAAATAATACCTCACTTACTGAACAGCCCTGACACAAGAAACGTCTTTGTCCGCAGTCAGGTTCTGTAGGCCTTTCTCTGTCCACGTAGGGCGCTTGACCACAACCCCAAATGATGAAGCAGTCAATCGATGGACGCGGGCTCTCTTCCACATCTCGCTGCCAGGCTGATGCCTTGTGTTCTCTTCGAGATCGATGGCCTCCTGGCTGGATACTTGCAAACCCTGGAAAGAAAACATATTTTAGGTAGTTACTGATATGACAGTTCACCTGTGTAATCTCTCACCTCAGACTGACTTATACTGCCAAATTGTGCATATTTTTAGCGCAACCAGGACAGGGACGTAAAGAACAGAGACAAACACGACCGCTCGTGTTTGTCTCTTTTCTTTGTGTCCCTGTCCTGGTTGCGCTAAAAATATGTATAATTTGTCACAAATCCAACTTGCCCAACATCTGACTCTTTTAAAGTATATTATATTGGCAGTGCTGTTTGCTATACCTTTAGTACTTTGTGTAGATAGCTTAAAAATTTCTCTCAAAAAAGGGACAACTTTTTCAGGCCCATATTGCGCAAAGTGGTCTAGCAATCACACAGCAAACTTTTTCTCACCACCGAGGCAGTAGCCTGTATAAACAATTCGTTCAATATCTGAGTGACTATAATGATGCTTGAAGTCAAGGTTACTGCTCTGCAACTGAAATAATGAAATCGTTATAATAGACACCTGCTACTTAAACTACCAACTACTAGTTGTTGCTTTCTGTGTGTGTGTTTTTTCTTGTCATTCATGGGTGACGATCTATTTTTATTTCCTTCAGCAGTTACGAAACAGACTGCTGTGCGGTTTGGGGCAGTTAAGTTTTCAACACGAAAGGTATGAAAGAAACAGCACGACACGGAAGCCACACTATAGTCGGGTACAACTCAAGAAAGCGGCACTTCCCCTCAAATGAGCCCCCCCCCCCCCCCACACACACACACACAAACGCCAATGGTGTCGACCAATTTTCATTGCGCCGCGGCCAATCCGATTAAGGCATTGTTAACTGCCTTCGATCTGCCACTTCTTGCGATGACATTGAGGGAATGCCACCTAGAGCGTCTTTGGCCTCATTGAGTCAAGCACGAGGTGCATCAGGAGGCCATTTACTCGATTATCTCCAGCCTCCAGGTAAAACGTGCACATACCTTAAGGATGGCTGCTTCAGCGGCAGAGAAATCCCATCTTGTAGCTGCCACTTGCGACATGACTCAAACAATCGTGGTGGAGTCGGCATTTCTGCAGTGCCAGCATTTGTGCACACTATTTCTGCTGCCACATGAACTTGAAATCCATGTGGCACGAGAGGCATCAAATACTGCAAAGGACTGCCAACTGGTGTCGGCCGAAATTTTGAAGTCGTTTCAACAAGTTCAGTGCTTTCAAGGTGTCTTGAAAATGGCGAAGGACACAGTTCACCAATGCTTGCCTCAAGTGTCCTTACTCTGGAAGAAAGGCCCTAAAATGGCTGGGCGTGCTGTCTTGCATCATAAAACCTGGTGCTGATCGGCTTTGAGAGGCCACCTTTTCGCGCACTCCTCCAGTCCACAAACTGCACAGGCATCAGTGCAAGTAGGCTGCTACGAGGGCGCCTCCACTGCTGTGGCAGCTCGGTGCACGCTACCTCTGGTGGAGGTTCCTTATAGCCATTGCTCTTAAGAAGCAACACTAGCTTTAATGCGGCTACACTGTGGTTACGCACTCCACAAGCACCAGCTGGGCAATCGCATCTTGCAGACGCCACTGATCCACAGCTTTTCAAAGTAAAGCACACCTCATAGGGCTTTGATGCCTTCTTCTGGCTCCGAAAAGAAGTGCACTTGATATACACCTCATCAGGCTTGCAAAAAAAAATGAAAAAATTTCATGTCAACCATTAAGAGGAGTTTTTGACCACTGCATACTGATATCAGTTTTTGTACTTTTGATTATAGCTCTATGCAACCTATTTGGTGAACTATAGACATGCCAAACAATTACATTCGCTTGAAACTGCATTAAGATGACATGTGGAGCTAACAATATATTGTTTTTTTTTTCAGATACTAGTATCCTATGGTGCTCCTGCTACTCTTGTATGGCAGCAACATGAATATACGTTTATAGCGAGAGCCTAGTTTGCCAGACAGCATGAAACATGCTCTGAGCGTGCAGGTTCACCACATACTTGATTCTCGACAAAGCAAAACTAATTCTAAAGGATGTGCGGAGTCAAAGATATATATATATATATATATATATATATATATATATATATATATATATATATATATATATATATATATATATATATATATATATATATATCAAAGGGCAAAGCGGGTAGAGGTTTATGCTGCAGCGCGCCTCCCGACACACGGCACCGGTGTGTCGCGTCGCTTCCCCCTTGCTTCGTCTACACGCTTGTTCCAAGAGAACAGAGAGCAGCCCACGCAGCAAGCTTCAGTCATTGGCGCAGAACACTGTACAGACGCAGACTTGTCTAGAGCGCCCGAACTGAGGCCCGCGAAGCAAGAGATGAGAAATTTAAAAACAGGCGTCTTCACAAGTAATTCCTGCACGCAATCGCTGCAGCATAACCAAACAAAGCATAAAAAAGTGCAGTTCTCACACAAAGCAGCTGCGTTAAGATTTCTGGTTACTTGTGTAGCACACTGATCATGAGCTCTCTAGACCAGCGTGCACACATCAACACGGCTTCAGACAAAATTAAGTACGAGGTCGCGTTCGTATCGCATTTTCACCCAACATAACGCCCGAGTTCAAGTCTGTCCATTAAAAGTTGTTAAACACGCTACGCTATTATTGTTCCTAGTGAGGATACATATATGCTGCAGTTAGCAACTAAATTTAAACGCGTTCTCTGCCACTGACGTGCAGTGCGGACGCACTTCAGTGGTATGCACGGACGCAGCAGAAGCACCGAGAACGCGAATCTTTGCAAGTCCGCAAGAGAGGCACTAATACTGTACCTGCAGGATGACACGGCAACGCGCACTGTCGACGGATCGCAGTAAGTCTCGCATACCAGCTTGTAGCTTCGCTGAGAGGTGCGGCCGGACGGACCGCGCACACCGTGGGCATCACAATAGGAGTCCAAATGCCTTTCCGAAAATCCGCCCGGGATGATGGTCAGGTCCTTCGACCACTACAAATTTTCCGCCGTCGCTTTCACAAATGGAACCAAGGTATTGTAGACGCAACAAGGTGGAAACTGGTGCAAAGGCTGAGCAGAGAACCTGTGCGTATTCTAGGTGCCCAAAATATGGCGACGGCGCCGACGGAAGTTGCTAATGATGATGCCTGCCAAGTTGCCAGACTGAATTTTCTAAAGGGTCTATTCTCCGTATACCGCAAATCAATCTACTCAGGCCGGTATCTCCACTTCTCTTTGAACCACCCGACAGTCCATAAAGCATCAGTGGTGAAGACGCTGTTCAGAAGAGTTGAGACACACTGCAGCACAGAACTTTACAGAAAAAAAAAGAACAACGAACGGTATTAAAATAACTCATCATGAACGGGCGGCCAAAAGCCATTATTCAAAAAACCATTCGACGTCAAAAACACAACACTAGTTAAGAAATCAGCGCACAAAGGCCAATGCCACCAACAAAATACGTCGCTTTACCTTATGTCGGAGGTGTCGGCGAAACCATCGCTAGAATCTTGAAAAAACCGGATCTCCAGGTTGCGCACAAGCCCACAAACACTGTTACGCTTTGCCTACCTGTTCCCAAAGACCGGCCGCCGAGAGAAAGAGCCCAAGGCATTGTCTACAAAATTCCATGCGCCGGCTGCGACGCAAGCTACATGGGCGAAACCAAAAATTTCAAAGAAAGAATTCGGCAGCATAAAAACGACGCCCGCAAGTTCGCAAGAGAGCGCAATCCAGTAGCCGAACATTCCGAGGACTGTGACCATAGAATCAACTTCGAAGAAACCCGCCTCCTCGGAACCGAAACAAATAACCACAAAAGTCTCCTTCTCGAATCCTGGCATATCCAAGCCACCACTAACAGCATCAACCGCACAAAAGGAAACCTGCCCCCAGTATATTCCCAGGGACTTCGCTCTTCAACTCAAAGAAAAAAAGTCGCCATTCACGACCTCTCAGCTGTGCGCCAGCATGACTAACAGCCTAAACACCCCTCCCCCTTCCCTGCGCCTTTCGCGCCACAACTGTCAGTCCTTTGACCCCCACCCCCTCCCCTCCATACTTAAAAGAAGCTAGCTACTACCCTCAGTCACCCCTGATGAAGGAGCCGAGTCGGCTTCGAAACGTTGGGTTAACTTAAACTTTTTGGTTGGAGATGTGCAGTTCATTATGTATTCAAACCCAACCAGACAGGCAAATCTATCAAAATGTTTAGTTTTAGTAATAGATATTTTCCATTCGTTTGGTATTTTCTCTTCTGTGAATATTTATTTAAAGAAATTCAAGGGTGCTTCTATGGCAGGCTGGGAAAGATGGGCAAGCATTTCGCAGTGTATCTGGTCGTGCCCTGGAGCAGTTTTTTTGCCGGCATACAGTACCTTATTGATTTCTTGGAGCGTAATTAGACAATTGCATTTTGCATTCAAACCTCCACTTCTTGGGAGCCTGTGTTTTTCGGCTGAGCTTTTGCATTTTAGAAATGACTGGCTATAGTGAGAAGAACTTGAAACTGCACGCAAAGTGCTCCTTCATTATGTCTGCTTGTTCCCCTATATTTGTTTGTGTACCGGGTGTTGTCAAAAAGGAACGGTGAAAGATGAGTAGCTACCATTTAAATTTTAAACTTGCTCCCACATTTTATTCGATGGGGTTGTGCTGTTTATTGAAGGCACGTAAGCTCTCCAGGATGTTTTTTCGGCATTCCGCCGAATATACCGTGCTTTTGCTCTCGCGTTTTTGAGAAGAATAAGGGATCCTTGTGCTGGAGTCACAACTCCGCGCACTTTTGCGTGCGCTCCCAGACACCCTTAGACCGCGTTGGGGTAGCGGTCTCTCGGTCACAGAGGAGATGCCCTCGACTAAGCGTGGCAAGCTCAGCCGGAGACCAGCTACCAAGTGACAAGGGGGTTGGTCGTTTGGTGCCCAGCTTTCGCCGGTCGCAAGCCAGAGAATGGGTCGGAGCCAAAGGGTCACAAAACAAAACAAAGTTTATACAGCAAAGAGACGATACAGAGTATTTCACAATCACTCGTACGAGCAGATACGAAGTGGTTTACAAATACCAAGCAACTCATGCAAAGTAACAATCGAGAGAGATTACAATTTATCAGAACTTTTGCACCTAAAGTGCACTAACACACAGAGAGACAAACAACCAAAACATGATTTGTTCACCGGGCACTGCGACAGTCCGACGACCTGAGGAACTCGAAGTGGCCGTCCCGCAGGTTGGCGCACGTTGCCTCACTGTTCCGGGCTGGACGAGCGGTGTTCTGCCGGGAGTCGAGAGGGCGCGCTTCTCGGAGGCTTAAACGGTGGCTCGGGCTAAAGGACAGTGTTTACAGCCCCGCATTTATTTTTGCGCAGCCCGCGTCTGTTCTTCGCGCCAAGGCAGGCACGCACATACAAGCAGCTTCAACTGCACAAACTCCTTCTTCTCGCGCCAGGCGCGCGACCCCATTAGATGAACGCGGAAATCACCGTCCAGAAGAATCTAGGTCATTCTCGGCACGCTGAGTCATCGGCGCAGGAGCGCAGGGGAGAGGGTATCACTTTAGCGCGGACAACGTACCTACCCCCTCTGAGTCGACAACGAACAGAAACTACTCCGACATTCTACAAAAAATCAACGCCGCGCGCGGCCATGCCTCCCTCGGCGCCGCGCCGGCGAGCTGAGTAGGAAGTTACGCAACCCCCGGGGTTCCTTCCCCGCTGTTGTTTTGTTTTAGTTTACCGCGCGTGGGCGCGATTGTCTCCGCGCCGCGCCCGGTTTTTCGAAGATGCGCCGAATTTTGTGACAGTTTGGTATCTGCAAAAGACTCCCCGCGCTTTATTTGTCGTTTTTTGCCTCCTTTCATTCACGTGTCTACCACACGTGGTTCTGACGGACTACTCTTGATGATTTTGGGACTTAAGTGTGCTCAAGTTCCAGTGAACTAGAAATGCCATTATAAACTAGTTGGGAATAAGGTTTAAAAACTAGGTTGGAGGGTCTTTTGGTGCTGTTATAGAGACTTTGTTCCTTTTTTAGCGGTCAAGAGAGGTTTTCCGCCGCTGCAGCGGGAACGAGAGGAAAGCTGTGTCCATCACCTCATGAGAGGTGCTGGAGAACCGCGGATAAGCCGCGGGTGTGTGTGTTTCAGACATCCCCCACGGGGGAAGACCTGCTGGATGCCGACCCGTGGAGCGGCGTCTGCTTTGGAAGTGGCAGAGCAGCCTTCGCTGTCCCTGCTTGGGGCGTGGATGGCGCCGCCATCGGCTTGGTGAAAGCGGCCTAGTCAGGTGCCGGAGTGCTGCGTGGTTCGCCACCCCTGCGCACCACATAAACAAAGCTGGATTTTGCTGTGAAGGAGAATTAGTTGGTAAGAGCAAATTGCCTTCTCGCTTCTCTAAATGAAATTTTTTCTTTGGTCTTTATGGTGATTATTTAATTTTTCTTCTTCCAGGACGGACAGGCCCTAGAATATGCCGCGTGGTCTCCTACGCAGTGAGCGCAGTGCAGGACTCCCGTCACATTCCTCAGAAACATGATCGTTAGAAGCGCATTTTGCGCTTGTTCTGCGGTCGCGGCAGCGCTGCGAGCCGTGGTAAAACCTTTGACAATTGAAGAATCTTCGTGGGCTCGGAATATAGTGCCTCACATTTACCTTTCAGGTACCTTTCTTCGATGATTTCCGGTAAAGTACTTGTGTTGAATGTTAGAACCGGTTTTGTTACTATTTCTTTGTTGTCTTTCCGGATTTTGATTCTGTACACACCTTTTACATTTTGGTCGGACAGTCCTTCCAGCATTTCTCTTTCAGTTAGGTGTATGAAATCATTTTCAGAGATGACGCCGTGGACGGAGTTTAGGGATCGGTGTGTTGTTATGAAGACTCGGATTTCTCCAATGGATGCAATGTTTGCGAATTTTGTGTTCTGGACATGGTCAAGGAGTTCTAACAGTAAGTCTCCGCTGGCCACAGTAAGTCTCCGCTGGCCATGGCGGTACTCCATCGAGGCACGTGACGTCACAACACGCGCCTCGCCGCGGAAGGTTACTGTGCTTCGCACGCTCGCCGCGCCATCTGCAATGACGTCACGTCGCGCCGCTCGCCGCCGCCACCGTTTTGTAGGACGTGACATCGCGTTCCTAGTCGTTGCGCTCGCGTCCGCTCGCTTCGACAGCTGCGTCGCATGCGTGATAAGATGTCACAGGATTGAAAAGGAGAGCTGGCGTGCACCGCAACCGCAGTGGAGGCGACAGTATGGATGGCGACAATTCTGATAAGCTGGAGGAGGACGGGAATTGACAGTGGAACGAGATGAAGAGGAAACGAATCGCCCAGGAAACAGACGAACAGCGCGCCGAACGACTGGCTAAACACAGCCGTGAATATGCCGCCGCGAGACAGGCACGTTTAACGACCAGTGTCTCGACCGCTAGCAGCAGCGAAAGTAGCCAGAGGAGAGACCTGAGTCCTGCTTCATTGAAGACGGCCCGTGATGAACGATGGAATGCGACCAAAAGACTTCAGCGGCGGGCTCAAAAAACCGAGGAACAACGAGCCGTTAGCCTAGGGAATAGGCGTAAGAGTGACGCGAGCTCTTCAATCCTTGGATAGCCTTGTTGCTGAAATCAAACCTGGACCTACAGGCAATACTGGACGTTTATGCCTGTACTTCATACGTTTTGGAATATGTGAACAAGGCCAACCGGGGAGTTTCACACTTGCTTTCGCTATATATATCCTTGCATAGCCGAGCTAAGCCACTGTCATTTTTAGTTTCACGTACGTAGAGTTCACGCACGCAAACGTGAGAAGTCTGTGTAGCCTGCACGCAGGTCTTGAAACCATTGTACCTATATGTAGGCGCCGCAAGCAGCGCGCAGCCGCGCGTTACTCCTAGCGCCATCTACTAAGAGACAAAGACACTGTTGTAGCATAAATCATATGACAAGTCGTGAAGCCAAGCCACTCAGGTTGCATTAGCGGGCCACACGCGTCGATTTTGCTCGTGGACCATTCGGAGCTTCGCAATGCCTCGAAGTATATTATCCAGTACTTATCTACTGTCGTCGCTGTCTTGGAAGGAGATTGACGACCTCCTGATAACAAGGGCGGAGCGACAGTTTTTGTACGGCTCACTCGACGACTTGGATTACCAGACGAGGCGCAGTACACAGTCGGAGCAGTTTCACTAATGGTCGCGCCATGGGCTGCTCGACATTGCAAGTATAGAGCCCACACTTTTCAGACAGCAGTTAAGGGTTGAGAAGGTGGACTTGGATGAACTGTGTCGTGCACTCGTCGTGCCGGAGACTGTGAAGAGCGCTCAAAACGTGACCGTGCCTGGTCAGGCAGCTTAGTGCATCACGCTTCGGCGTCTTGCTTACCGCAACAGATGGTGCGACCTCGAGGCCGTATTTGGCAGGCACTCATCCGTGATGTCAAGTGTGCCTCACAGGTGATCTCCCATATTATTGAAAATGGCTTTAGGCATCTGCTAGTCAAATTAACAACCATGCCTGGTGTCCTCGTGCTGGACTAGGGGAGTTTGGAAAGGTGTGTTATCTTTTTAATATCACTTTTGCGGCAGTGCTGCATGGAGTTGCAAGGCCCTAACTTTTTTACACTGCAGGATATCCCGTCTTGTCTTCATGAATTATTTTTTGCCTAAATGAGGGCATCCCAGCTGGCAACGATATATGGGAACGGAAAACTTCCAATCGTAGAACGCAACTCTCGCAAATTGCTGTCGACGTGTGCCAGGCAAAACATACAGAAAACAGTAACCACACACACCACACGGCATGGTGTTGCATTTTTTAGAAAAATTCCTGAACTTGAAACATAAGGCATACACAGCAGTAGTCTGTCGCGCACAATTCGCTTACACTTGAAAACTTTGTTTTCTTTTCTCAACATTTTACTAAAGCAAGTTTCACATAAATCTAGCCATGTCAACTGATTTATATGTTATTATCGCTCATTGGCATTCTGAGACATGAATTTTACTTCTTATTATTAACTTGTGTATTTGTGTTAAGGTATGTGTCATCAATAGCACAAAGCTTTATGTGACGGAGTTTAAGTAAAGGATATGATGCTCCTATTTTACGGCCAACCAAAAGCTGAGCTTCGAGTGTGTGTCTTGTATCATGTCGCAGGCCGTTCACAATCGTGGTGCAGCACTGCATAACTGCGGGGGGTTCATCGATGGAACTGCACGCCCCATATGCCGGCATACAAGGAACCAGCGGTCTACTCCGACCACAAGCAGGTGCACTGTGTAAAGTATCAGTCAGTCATATGCCGGAATGGCATAAGGATGGTCCATACCCTGGAAGGTGGCAGGATGCAGGTCGGTTGTGTTGTCTGCGTTTTAAAAGAATCTAATTAGTTATAGTAACCATCCCAGGTGTAAGGATTCAGACTCATAAATGACACTTAGTGTGTCATAGAGAGGCATGGGCAGTGCTTATTTGCATCCCATTATAAATATACTACACATGCGGCGATCGTTTGCAATGGGAATAACGAATAAAGGTAGTTGTCGTGGTGGACCTTTCTCTCCTGTTCTACTTCTCTGTACCTAATAGTGTCTTCCACGTACCTTTAAAAGTAGGAATTAACATAATTTTAGACAGAGTCAATGAACATTTGCAAAAACGTGGCTTATATTTATTTTACGCAACAAAGTCGATGCACTAATATTAACACTGCTCGCGTAGTTTTCTCATTAAGTGATTCAACTGAACTCTCTTTTATATCGCAGGCATACTCAAAAGCAGCGGCCTGTATGGAAAACTGGAGAGGCTGGTGGGACAAGGGACTGGCATATATCGTGACCCTGCGTATCTCTTGAAGACGCTCCTAATGAAGCCCTATGGTGGCTCCTCCTTGACAGCCACACAGCTGTCATTCAACTATAGCAGGAGTCGTGCTCGCCAGTCCATAGAGTGGGGCTTCGGAAAGGTGGTCGCTGAATTTGCGTTTTTGGACTTCAAATTAAAAAATCAGAAGCTTCTGCGCCAACAAGTTGTTAAGATGTATAAGGCTGCCACTATTCTTACAAACTGCCATGCCAGTCAGGTGTCGCAGTAGTTGGGAGTTGATCCTCCTAGCCTGCTTCAGTACCTCGGGTCACAATTTGTGCCATGCGCATTAATATACTTTTTTACTTTTGTAGCTCTTGGTGACTTGTGCTTGTTTGTGCAAGTTATTTTACTACGATGGCCACGTGTGATAGGAAGTTTGAAATTAAGTATGACGTAGAGAAGTTTGGAGAACTCGGCGTGGATGGCGATAAGCATGACGTGTATTACCCCAAGAATAAAGAACATGAAGAAGTATTCATTGAGGTTGGAAGAGGTGATTGGTGGAGAAGAGAAGACGATGACGGGGGTGGGGGGGATGACAAGGACGACATCTATCTAACAACGCCAAGGTTATAAAAGCTCGAGGGATAGCCTGGTACGGGGGGTAAGAACAGAGAAGGGGAGGTTCCGGCAGGTCAGGAACACCTCAGCTGGAAGAGAGCAACGCTGGCGATTGCTCCGGTGATCTCGAGTTCTGCGGCGTCATACCGTAGACCTCCTGCCGTTCCGGAGTCTGTGGCGGGGAATCAACGGTTGACGCAACCACCTGCCAATGGCTAAGGGTGCCTCCAGCCCTGTAGCCACCCTTCCTGGTGGTGCCCACAACGCCAACATCATCAGCATCACTCGCACGGACACTTAAACAAGGAGCTCGGACAATACAGCCAACGACGCCGCCAGCGACGCCAGCCTGAGCACTTCTAGCGCCACCTCGACGCCGGCTACTGGACACATACAACGCTTCATCAGCACCGAACCGTGAGCACGAACGCCGAACGCTAGTAGACTGGGTGTTAGCGGGTTGTGTGTAATGATAGTCTTTGTGTTTTGAGTTAGTTTTGTCAGTTATTTTTGTGTGCTAGTGTTTGTGTCACGTAGGCTGTATTAAATGTGCGTCACTGTGGGTACACCTGTCGCCTAGTCCATTCTTTCGGCCCGAGTGTTCTCCGGGAATCCGTGACAAACTGAAAGTCTTTTTAATGTGTCCGCTAGCTGTTGTATAATATAATGATGTAGTGGTCTTCATCGCGTTTCTTTTCTTCAAATATGTTATCATTTTCATGCCGCTCACCGTTCTTGATTGTCTGTAACTGGTTCATTTCCCATGGCAGGTGTTAATATATGCTCTCATTTCCCATTACTCTGACTGTCAGAGAGCACTGAAAAATGTAATTTTGCTTGCAATAACCAGCTTAGTAAAACAAGTGATATATCTGATTACAATATGTTAAAATACAATAAAATATGCAATATTAAAATATGCATACCTTATCAGATTACACTTTAGTTCCGCTTTTTGAAATCATTAACTAAACTCTTACAGTTTCACACTGTATACTTGGACTGCAGTAGTAGAAGTAATGTTCCTGCAGCAACATGACTAATTTAAACTGCTAGGTAGTTTTGCAATCTCTGTAAAAGCTGTGCTTGGACAATTGCTCCCATCAGGCTTTGAAGAGATCTTTAATTCTTGTTAAAGACGTGTCTGTCAGGTCTGGCATTTACAAAATTTTGGCGCACTTTTAGTGCTGTGTCATTTCTTTAATAACGGGAGCACTTATTTTTTTCGTATTCATTGCGGATACTTGTTCATTACCTTTTTACATGTTAGTGCTAAGATGCATATGCAGTCATATTTCGTACCTTCGGCTCATAACTGAATTCCAGTTGCATCAGGCATGTTCCTTCTAGCCTCCCCTTTGTTCAAGTTTTTTTTTTCTATTTGGTGTCAATGTTAACTATAGTCCTGTGAGTGTAGCTGCGGTGATAAAGAGTGAATTTTAAACGTATACTATGTTCAGGTGACCTTCTGCAGTGTCAATATCCACAGCCGTTTTATTTACCTTTTGTCATCATATTTTCAAGTGTTCCCATTTTGTTCAGCAGATTTTCCATCTGGACAAAAAAAAGTTGCCTGTTTGGCTGCAGCCATGCGGCGCTCTCCTGCACTCTCACGCCTTTTCTCAGCGCGCTCTTCTGCCCGTAGGCGCCTTTCTTCTGCCTGGTCTCGGGCTGGTTGCTTCATTTCATTTTCCTTCAGTTCCAGTTTTTTTTAGCGTTTTATACCTCTCCCAGGCGAGACGCTCTTCTTCTAGTGCATTGAGCCTGGATTCTATCAGAAAGTCACTTTTTTTAACGAATTCATCATGCCGCATTCTTTTGTCTACGATTTCATCATTTGGCTTCTCTTGCTTGGAAGATTGAGTCCTTTTCCATGTAAGGGTGTAGCAGTGATAAAAAAACCGCAGGCTAAGTAATGAGGCATAAAAGTAATGGCACACATTTGAGTTCCTTTAAGGTAAATTTCTGCCAGCTGTATTCACTTGTATTGTAACAGCATTTGTACTAAATACGAGTACTGTTGTTCAGTTTCTCGTACATACAGCGAAAAACAAATTAGATCACACTGCATTAAATGTGGCTACATTGGTTGACACAAAGTTCAATGCTGCCGAAGCATAATAAACGGCTTTTTACATACACTTGCGCTTCCAGCATGGTAAGAGCAAAGCAGGATGAAATTGGGCACATTCTATGCTTAATTTTAATGCTGCACAATCATAATGAACTGCTTTTTACATACACTTGTGCTTCCAGCAAGGTAAGAGCAAAGCAGGATGAAATTGGGCACATTCTGTGCTTAAGCATACTTTATCGAGAATGAGGGTTGTGAACACAAACTTAAGCTAGATGCCCTAAGTTATGTTGACGAGTGATGGCTGTGCACACGGTTCAAAGTCATGGTTGGCCACACGTTCCACCTTCAATTACCGAAAATTCTTAGCATTCAAGGTGCTTAATGACTATTAGATCATAATGAACTGTTATGTTAAGCTAGACCAATTTACAATATGATTTCATGTTTACATTCGACAAATTGCTGAAGTCAACATGCTCTACAGTGCTGATTGAAATTCATTTTATATCTGACCTCGACGTATTGACATCGTCCTCCATTGCCTGACGAGCAATGCTTCCTGACGAAGGAGTTGGGCTGGACGCAGTCAAAACGTCATCCATGCGGAGCTCATCCAGAACGCCGTCCCTGGAGAGCAGTGACTGCTGAGGTGCCTCCTGGATGGAGTCTTCATCGTTGTTTCCGTTTATGATTTCGGCGAGCACCTGAGACGCCGTGGTTTCGTCAGGAGCTGCAATCCTGCCGATCAAAGCCGGGAAACCAGATGCAGGTGCGTTTTATGCAAAAACGTCGAGGGAAAAATGGCAGGCTTACATTCTGCGCTCAATCCGGCAGTCCTGACGACAGTTCCTGCCGTGTGCGCCTCCGCTGCGGAGTTCCTTGTATATGCCGCTGCGCGTTTCGTGCCCGTCGATGCACTTCGGCCTCCAGCGCTTACTACGGCTTTCTTATACAATCTGATTTTGTAGCCGTTCTCTTTAGCGATTGCGATGATTTCCTCAAGGAGTTGGTCCTGTTCCGAGTATTCCTCCTTGGTTCCGGACCTAAGAAGTGGCTCCAATTAGAAGAAACGTTTGTACTGTCATTTCCTGCCGTCATATTGCGGTGTGCACTGAAGCGAAGTGACAATTAACTTACCTGTGGAGGCTTCGTCGGTTTATATCTGCATACTGCGCAAGCAGCAGGCCCATGCTGTCGCGCACAGTGCGGGCGGTGAAAACTTTATTTTTTGCCTCAGACAGACGCAGAGCAAATTCATTCTATCGCCCTGCATATCGCATGCACTAATCGTAGGCGTTGCAATCCCTTACATAGCGCGACAGATCCATATCGTCGCATTTAGCGAAACGAAGGCGCGTAGCTGCCCCACTTGTCTTTGTCCGCGTTTCGGCTGCCGATTTGTGTTAGGCGGTTTGACTAGGTTTGACTATGTTTGGCTGGTTTGGGGCTCTCTCAGTTTGGGTTCTCGCGAGACCATTGCTATGACGACAACCAACGTCAGGCTTAACAGCTGAAAAATCGCCCTTCTGTCTGAAAAACACAAGCTATTTGACGCTTGAAACTTAATTCGAGGGTAAGAATGGGCAAATTGAAGGCGAATACAACAGTTTAGAAGACGATATCGCGTCTAGGGATTAGCGACGAAGCTGTTATCGCTGTGAAGCGGGCGGGCAAGCGCCGCCATGTTTGTCAACGCTGCGTATGCAAGCAACGCAAAGACCGCAACGTAAAGATCCGAATCTCACGTACGTACGGGAGACTCGCGCATACCCTTTGCGTTCTGCGCATGCGCACTGGTCACCATTAAGAGCTCTACGTACGTGGAGCCTCTATGTACATGAAACTAAAACTGTCTTGTGTCTCCTTGGGCGTAAAGTTTTGTTTCGGCGGGGAAAAATGTTCAGTTTTGTGGTGTGAGTGGTGAACCGTTGCCTGCAATTGCAGTGTGTAGTGTTAAGGTTCCTTGAGTGGTGAAGTGCTCAGCACGAAACTGGCGGTGCTCGCCCGATCGACAGAAACTTTATTCATTGAAACGACTTTTTGCAGATGTGAGGCGCTAACGTTGACTGCCACAGCAATGAGCACAGTGTCCGCAAATGTTTCACCACTAGCCTTGTGGAAGGCTCGTGCAATGGAGATAGCGTGATCCGCGTTACCGGAAATATGTCGTGCCTCCTTACAGGTTTCCTACAGCGTACAGGTTTCTTACCGCGATGCCACTGTCGACGAGTTTGATGCGACTGTGGAGCAGAACCATTTGACCTGCATGAAGAAGAATATCTTCGTTCTTCGTGCCATGGTTTCCGTCGCCAACAGACGCACTGAACTGTGGACATTGTTTATTCGACACAACCTCTTCTGCCCGAAGGGTTGAAGCTCCCGTTGCCTTGGTTACGGACGCCTTGGACGCGGCAGCGCCAGAGGTTTACGACGAGTTGCAGTTACTTCGCATGATCGACAACTCGTTCTTGACACATTAGCCCCGTGTTCTGTGGCCATCCTCTTGCGACACTCCGCCGTGTTTTACTTTTCGCAGCCCGGTGGTCCACCTTTCATCCCCTCGTCTCGGACACTTCACAGGGTTGACACTGGCGCCTCACATCCGATCCGAGAAAATCCCTATTGAGTATCACCGTCGGAACGCAACGTGGTCAGTGAACAAGGAAAGGGTATGCTAACCAAAAGTGTTATACAAGACTCGTTGTGTCCCGGGGCTGCTCCAATAATTCTTGTCCGGAAAAATGATGGATCATATCGTTTCTGCATGGATTACCGGCGTCAGAATACCGTCACAAGAAAAGAAGTTTACGCCCCCTCCTCCTCTCTCCCGAATCGACGATGCCATCGACTGCCTCTCTTTAGCCTTCCACTTCTTTTCTATTGACCTACGGTCGGGTTATTGTCAAATCTCTATGCATCTCGCGGACAATGAAAACAGCGTTTATTATTTATGAATTTATGAATTATGAATTTATTGTAGTGTTTTTAGGCCTTTCTAATGCACCAACCACCTTCGAGCGGTTTATGAACCCTCCGTGGTTTGAAATGGTAAATTTGCATTTGCTATCTCGACGATGTTTGTCAATTTTGAAAAGACCTCCAGGGACCACAACGACCGTTTCGCTCTCGTCTTGGACTGTACGCGCAAAGCGGGACTTGTGCTTTACGCTATAAAGTGCCACTTTGGCGCGTGTCAAGCGTTAGTGCTTGAACACCTTGTTGATAAAGACTGCGTGAGATCTGGTCCAGCCAAGACTGCAGCTTGTCAAAGTGCTGCGAAGTTTTTTGAGCTTATCCTCACACTTTCGCCGCTTTATTCATCGCTTTGCGAACATCGTATACCCCCTGACAGGCCTGCTTCAGAAAGATGCGGCTTTCGAGTAGACCCATGAGTGCGACTACGCATTCCGCCAACTAAAATTCCTTCTCAAGTCGCACCTTGCACTTCGCCACTTCAAACCATCGGCCCCCACACAGATTCATATCGATGCAAGCGGTGTTGCCCTCGGCGCTGTGCTCGTCCAGCGCTGCGACAAGAAAGAACGCGCTGTTGCTGGACACCTTCGTGTCCAGTAAGGGCGCTTCGCACGGTGGGCTCTCCGGCTACAAGTATAGGACTACACAGCCGCCTAGAAGAGTGATCCCCGGGGCATGCTTACGTGGGCTGTCTTCTGCTTTTGCCCCTTCCTGAGACGGAGTTTAAGAGCGATAATTTCGACCACTGCGTAGCGTCAGTGTAGCCTTTTCTCCCTGATTTCACCACATTCAAAGCGGAAATAGCAGGAAGATTCAACCCTACGGTCTTCCTTGACGAGAGTGATGGCCACTCTTATGTGTGAGATGATCTCCTGTGGAAGAAAAAACTGTTCTTCTACATGTCACCGCTTCCTCCTGAATGTTCTGAAGAGCCTGTACATCTCCGGCTTGGAGGCCCCGCGCGAAAACCCTACATCTGGACATCTTGGGCTGAGACGAACGCCCCACCCTAGCAAGACTCACTTCCATTTGCCGAAAATGCGGGCCACGACTGAGCGGCACGCCACCAGCTGCACTCAGCGTCAAAAATAATAGCGAGCTACTATAAAGTAGTGATGTTACCGTTCGTCGTACAGCTCTCCTGGTTTCGTGATACGCGCGTGTTTGTGTCCGGGTTGGTGTCAGAGCACCCAAAGATAGTAAATATTTCGCATTCCGCTTGTAAGCATTGTATAGTATGTCTGCAATTTTTGTTAATTGAAACTTGAAAACTAAAAAAGAAAAAAATTGCGAAAATTGAAAACTTCACCCACCGCGGTGGCTCAGTAGTTAGGGCTCTCGGCTACTGATCTGGAGTTATTGGGTTCAAAATCGGCGGCTGCATTTCGGTATAGGCAAAACGCTAAGGCGCCCGTGCGCTCTGCGACGTCAGTGCACGTTAAAGATCCCCAGGGGGTCGAAATTTTTCCGGTCTCTTTCGCTTTCTACCAGGCTCTCTGTACGACACACCAGAAGACTACCATGATTGTCCGTGCGCAACTCAGGAGAGAGATCTGGCCCTTACATTTGCGGTTGCGAGTATTCCGCGACAAGCAGCAAATCAGTGACGAGTTGTATCGTACTTGGTCAAGAGAAGCAACAAATGTTATAGTTTCTGTGGCCGCATGTCCACCGTCATTACATGCTTGGGTAAACGCGAAAGACGCAATTAAAGTTAAGCGCTTCTCCTATCTGAATCTGTTTCTATGTGCACGTCTTCAACGCTAGTCTTACTTTTAAAGATGTATGGCATGCCGAAGAAGACAGACGCAATTTTTATCGTATTTTACATTTATTTTTATATTTACAGATACCTTACAGGCCCCCGGAGAGGCATTGTGTACGGGGGGTCAAATACAGAAGTTTGTGCAAAATAGGTTAGAAATAAAAAAAACATAGTAAAGTACAGCAAAACACAACAAACAGGTGAGTTCAGATACGATTTCGCTATTCACAAAAAGAGATAAAAGTAAAAAACAGCTATGCGTCATGTAACAAAAATAGGGGAAACGCACAAAAAATTATACAAAAGCAAAAGAGTATATCAGGCATACATGAGGAAAGCTGCGCATCAACAGAACCAAAGAGGCAATAGTCTGAAGCAGCTGAAAACGAAGTTATATGAATCATGACTATATGAATGACGTGCTAAGCGTTATCAATGAAGTGTTTCAGTAGATGTTTGGGAAAGCTGTTATGATTACCCTGCAGGGCGATGCAGTTCGGAAGATCATTCCAGAGACGGATGGCACGCGGGAGTGATGAGAAGTTAAAAGCATGTGTGTTGGGATAAATGCGGGCACAGCTGTAGTTGTTATGTAATCTATGTGATAAGTAGGAGGGAAGTTGTAGATGAGCTGGCGATGAATCAGAGGCATGGACGTATTTCTGAAAGATAGAGAAAAGGGCAATCTCACGACGAATTTGCAACAGATGGAGCGAAATTTCGATCTTCACTTGGGATACACTGGAATGATAATTGTAATTTTGTGAAATCAAACGCCAAGCCCTAATATGGACTGCTTCCAACTTCTCTATTAGATATTTCTGATGAGGTGACCAGATGGATGAAGCGTACTCTAGCTGCGGTCTGACAAAAGTAATGTAGGCTTGTTTACGCACGTGAGGGGTAGTGCATTTCAGGTTACGGCGAAGGAAACCTAGTGACCGGGAAGCATTAGCGAAAATGGTGTTTATGTGTTCAGCCCAAGAAAGGTTTGGTGAAAGATGGAAGCCTACTGAAAGATGGACGCCTAGTACTGCGTAGTCTTGAATCAATGTATCGTTATTAATGTGGTAGGGAAAATCCTAATTGACTGATTTTCGGCTAAAAGAAATTATCTTACACTTAGAAATGTTTAAGCTCATTAGCCACGTTTCAGACCAGTCGTTAACGCGATCGAGGTCACTTTTAATTGCAAGGTGGTCGTTTGTACTTTTTATAGGTCGATAAATAATGCAGTCATCAGCAAATATGCGTATCCAAGATGAGATGCTTACTGGCAGGTCATAAATGTAAATAAAGAAGAGCAATAGACCAAGGGCGCTCGCTTCCTTGCGGCACGCCTGATGTAACGTCGGAGAGAGGAGAGGGATATTTATTAACAACGGTGAACTGCTGGCGATTAGAAAGAAAATTACGGACCCATGACAGACTTAAAGAATCTAATTTGAGCGCAGAAAGTTTAGATATTAGTCGGCAATGTGTTACACGATCAAATGCTTTGGCAAAGTCCAAAAAGATGCAATCAGTTTGTAAGTTACTGTTCATGTTGAAGTGTAGGTCGGTTGTAAACTCAAATAACTGCGTCTCACAGGAACAGCCTTTTCTGAAACCATGCTGCTTAGTGAAAAAAAATGATTAGATTCCAGGTGATTGTAGATGTGTGATCCGAAAATGTGTTCAAGCACCTTGCAACAGCTGCAGGTAAGTGAGATGGGCCGGTAGTTTTCGTGCGAGTGTTTGTTGCCACTTTTGAAATCCGGTACCTTTCCTATTTTCCAATCGGAGGGGAGCTCACCTGTAGATATTGACTGCTTAAAGATATGAAGTGAGCTGATGCTGGAAACAGAAATAGTATTTTTTAGTATTTTTGGATTAATTTGATCAACACCAGAGGAAGAGGAGACTTTAAGGCTATTTATCAGGTGTACTAGGCCATCGAGTGTAATGCCAACTGGTGCCATGTAGGGGTAATTAACATCTTGTACATACGGGATGTTAGAATTATCTTCTTCGGTGAAAACAGACGCGAAAAACGAGTTAAATGCTTTAGCACAGTCAGCATCGGAGTAGGGGGTGTTGTTAACGTCATGTATTGAGATATCATTACTGACGCTGTTCTGGCGTATTGTTTTCCAGAACTTGCATTGATGATTCTTAAGTAGCGCAGGAAGGTCTTGTGAAAAATATTTATTTTTTGCATCCCAAAGGGCGGAACAATATAGATTTAGGTAGGTTTCATATTTACTCCACACGCATGGCGTACATTCCTGCTTTGTATTTTTGTACAATCGTTTTTTTCTTATTTCTCATGCGTTAATGCTTTCTTGTAAACAAGGGATTAGATTTGTCATTTGATAGCATGATAACTGGAACATGTCTGCCTACAAGTTCTGCGAGCTTGTCTCTAAAAAGAATCCAGTTATCTTCTACTGACCTGTCTTGAAAAGAGGGCGTCAGTATATGATCAGAAAACACTTTAAGTTCATCATTTATTCGATTGTAATCTCCGCCGTTATAGTCCCGAGTCTTTTTCCCCGTGATGCCAGTGAACGGAAGTGGAATGTTAATTGTCAGTTGAAGAAAATTGTGGTCGCTCAAGCCGTCTAAGTAATTTATGTCACAAACTGTGTCAGAGGCTGATGTAAAGATGAGGTCTAATGTATTAGGACCACGGTTATCGAAAGCTGCTGTTCTTTTACACGTTCATTTTCCAACCGGTCTGGGAGGCTTCAGAGACGACTACGGAGAGGCGCTTCATATGGGATGACATTTTTCTTCAGGAAGTCAGGAATACCTTTCCTTGCATGCAGGATCCTTTGGTATACTGGGGCCAACTTGCAAGGTGCCGAAAGAACACAGGTAGGCCATCACAATTCACCGCTTTTCTCAAGTTGTGGGAGACCGTCTGAACGCCCCATGGGTTGTTTTTGGCCCCGTAATTCATAGAGAAGACAACTTCTGAATTGTCAAAATGAACAGACCACAGACGACCCATTCGTAGTCTGACGTATAGGTGCGGCTAGGTTTCTGATGTGGCCAGCCCTGCAACTTCTCCACCACAATTTCCCCGACAGCAATCACAACCGAGGATGGGAACCCTGCTTTCTACCACCTGCTGACCTGATTGCTCAAGCTGACCTGCACCAGATACACACAACATTGCTAGGATTTGATTCCAATGATGCAATCGCCCAACTTTGTGCGACGCAAGACAATTATATCAGATCACAGGTTTCCCTTCTTGGAAGATAATTTTTTTCCGCGATAGCCTTCATCAAAACACATCGGCTTTATAATGCTGAAAGACTTGAATTTCATTCAATTAAATTTTTTTTACTTCGGGACATATATATATTTTGGACCATACATACTTCCTCGCTAAGCTCGCGCTTTCTCCGAACAGCCCTATGATACGGCTTTCGCCAATCAGATTGTTCCTGCAGAAGTGCTACAGCATCTGACGCCAACCAACAAAGAGCCCACAGGTCCTTAATATCTTTCCCAAAGCTCGTGTTTTGGTTGCGGCGAGCCCACCCTTTTACGGGAATTGCCTGGTATCACCAAAAACGCAGTCATTGGGAAAAATTTATAATATAAAATAACACTGCTTACTAATCACAAACAGACGCATAAGCATCATCAGCCAGCAAGTAGGTGCTCAAAATAGAGGTCGTCGTCCAGCAAGAACTGAATGTTACGTTTTAATTAGGGAATTGAACAATTTACTTGCGAAATTTAAAAATTTAAAGATTTCAAACTAATTTTTTTCGTCATAAAGCTCCTTCGTCGAAATTTATTTCCACATACTGCATTGTGATTGTGTAAAAGGCTGTAACTATAATGCATCAATTTAGTTAGGAACTTTGAATGCGGACATATTTTGGGCTTTGTCACTGCCGAATGTTTGTAGCGCCCTTTCGCAGGCAAACGTGTTAAAATGCAGAAACGATAACCAATGTATATACAATGAGTGGGGGTGTTGTGAAGCAATAAACGTACAAATAAACCTTGAATGTTTTTCACTTCCAGTGGCATTTATGCAGATGTTCGTTTTTGGAATATTGGCGATTGCTAGTACGAATTATCAAATACAGGTAATCATCATCATCATTAACCTGACTACGCCAACTGCAGAACAAAGGCTACTCCCACATGTCTCTAATTAACCACCCCATGTACCACTTGCGGCTTCTATCGCAGCAAACTTCGGAATCTCATCTGCCCACCTAAGTTTAGCCGCTCTCTCCTAGAGTTTCCTTCTCTTTCAATCCAGTCAACTGTTCTTAAAGAATTATGAATTAAAAGACTAGCTCATATAACAAAGACACAGACATAGAAGTAGAACGGACGAGCGCTTCTATGTCTGTGTCTTTGTTATATGCGCTAGTCTTTTAATTCATGATGAAACACCAACTAGCCCAGCTTTCCGCCTTGATTGTTCTTAAAGACCATCGGCTTTCTTGCCTTCGCACAACATGCCCTGCCCAAGCCCATTTCTTCGTGTTGATTTCCACTAGGATGCAATGAACCCCCGTTAGCTCTCAGACCCACTCAGCCCTCTTTCCGTCTCTTAAGGTTACACTTATCAATCGGCTTTCCATAGCTCGGTGCGCTGTCCGTAAATAAATCTGAACCCTTTTCATTACCATCCATGCTTCTTCCCCATAGTGAGTAGAGGTAAGAGACAACTCATATACTTTTTTCTTCGAGGATATTCATAAACTGCCATTGATAATCTCAGAGAACCTGCCAAATGCGCTTCACCTCAATCTTATTCTTCTATTTATAACACTCTCGTGATCCGGATCTGCTGTCACTACCTGCCCTAAGTAGACGTGTTCCCTTACCCCTTCGAGCGACTCGCTACCAATTTTAAACTGTGTAAAAGTGTTTATTCGAAGCGCAGGTCGGTTGGCGTTGGTCGAACGGCGACATGACGGACACACTCACTGGCATCCCTCAAAAATCCCAACTGCACTTCGTATAATTCTTCGCTACACTGCTTGAACTCCTGCCAATCGGTCCAATTACGGTTACTTCCCCGCCGAAAAAGGAGCCATCCTGGCGACTTACGGGGAGGAAAGCATGGGCAGATCATAATAAGGCTTGAGGCGCTCGACGTGCACACTTTCGTGCCCCCGGCGACGGTGGTCCGAAGACGGGGCGAGCGGCTCAACTATGTAATTCGCGGGAGAATTTTATTGCACAATGCAGTAAGGTCCTTGACAGCGAGAAAGCAGTTTCGTGGCGACGCCGGAAGTAGAGTAAAGCAACCAGAGCCAAACGTTACGTCAGAAGGATATGACGCGGGAGAGTTCGAGGAATCCCAACGGTGCTTCTGATGCCTTTGGAGCTGTGTAGTGAAAGAGCGGGCGAGGTGCCGGCACTCTTCGGCATACAGGTGAGTTTCGGAAAGTGATGTGGACTCGGAAGGCTCAGGGCGATAGGGGAGGATGGTGTCCATGGTGGATGTAGGCTCCCGGCCATATAAGAGGAAGAAAGGAGGAAACCCCGTCGTTGTCTGCGTAGCCACATAATACGCGTACGTAACGAAAGGGAATACTTGGCCCCAGTTAGAGTGGGCGGTGTCAACGTACATGGCGAGCATGTCACTGAGCGTGCGGTTGAACCGCTCTGTCATGGCGTTGGTCTCGGGGTGATAGGGGCTGGTGCAGAGATGAACGATTTGGCATTGCTTTAACAGGGCTTCGACGGCGTTCGAGGAAAAAGCACGGCCGCGGACATTGAGGAGTTCTTTCGTGGAGCCGTTACGAAGAACAAGACTGTGTAGAATGAAGCGAGCGACATCGTTTGCGGTTGCAGATTTGAGAGCCGACGTTTCGACGTAAGGTGTTAGGTGGTCAACGGCCATGATGACCCAGCGGTTGTTAGCCGATGTAGTTGGAAGCGGGCCATAATGATCAATGCCGACGCGGTTAATGGGACGGCCAGGGCGATGTAATGGCTGCAAAGGAGCGGCGGTTGCGGCGAGGAGGTTTCTTGCGACCTTGGCAGGTGGTGCATGACCGAATGTCCTGATTTATGCACCGGTACATACCTAATAATAATAATAATAATAACTTGTTTATTTCCATCAGTGATGGGGGAGACTGCGGATAAAAGCCGCTTGACAACAAGCGACTTGACTGAAGCCCGCAGCCTCCCTACAAAGCAGGCAGCGATAGGACAACAACAACAAAAAAAACTCGCAGAAAGCACAATATTCAAAATTAATGCACGCACACTTGATAGTCACAACAGGTAAACATAACAAAAGGCAAGATAACACTTTTAGTTGTTATTGTAAGCAAGGATTGTTAATAAAATGTTGGCGTAGGGTTCGTACAGAAATCGTATGCAAATCTATACCTGATTTGTGAAATGAATTTAAAAGGGTTGGCAGTGTGTATGACACTTTGTGCCTGGAATAATTTACCCGCGCAGTGACCACTTTCCACGGTTCTGTGTAACGGGTGGTGTAGGAATGTGTGTTTTTATCGAGATCTGATAATTCATGAAAAAACTTGAGATTTTCTTTCACCTCCCGTTTGAAAGCCAGACTTAACTTATAGTTATAAAGATTAAACGCGCGTATTATGTTTGCTTTCGAAAATAGCTGTGAAGTATGGGAATGATACGGTACATTAAAAAGTGCTCGAACAATTTTTTTTTTTGAAGTATATGTATTCTTTCAAGATTTGTACGTGTCGTGGTACCCCATACCAATACACAATAATACAAAGAAGAAAAAAAGAGAGTATTGTAAATAAGAAGCTTTATATTGAAAGGTAATATAGCTCTGTGTCGCGCCGTCATACCAACAACACAAGATAGCTTCCCTGACACAGATTCAATGTGCGCATCCCATAGCATATTTTGTGTGACGATAACTCCAAGTATTTTAACACTACGATCTATTTCGATTTTTTCGTTCTCGTAAAAAAGGGTGATTAGACTGCTGTTTATTTGCTTCGATTTCGGTCTGAAAATTACGGCTTTTGTCTTTTTTGTATTAATTTGTAGACTGTTTGCTGCGGACCATTTATGAAGGGATCTTAGAGCAGAGTTGGCTTTATTCTGAAGGCTACTAGGTTCAGGTGATGAAAAAAATATACTAGCGTCATCAGCGTATAAAATGTATTTTGCATCTCTGTAAATATGAACTAAGTCATTTATATAGACTATAAAAAGGAACGGGCCAAGAATACGGCCTTGAGGAACACCTCTGTTGATTTGTTTCAAATCTGAACGGCAGTTCTCTATTTGTACATATTGATGGCGATGATCTAGGTACGATTTTATGAGATTTTGACTGTGTCCTCGAACGCCGTAAGTCTCAAGTTTTTCAAGTAATATGGAATGATGGATGCAATCAAATGCTTTAGTGAAATCTATGTAAAGGCCGAGCACAAAATTCTTGTTGTCAAACTGCGACAGAATAAATTCTTTTTGCTCAAGTAGTGCTAATTCCGTCGATCGGCGTTTTCTAAATCCAAACTGGGCAGAGGAAATAAGATTATGCTTACCAAAAAAATTAGACATTTGCATATGTATTAGCTTCTCTAATCCCTTGGATAGCACCGGTAAATTGGAAATAGGCCTGTAATTTTTGATATCGTTTACGTCACCTTTCTTAAACAGGACCGAAACTCTTGCAATCTGCATCCTCCTCGGAAAGATAGCGCTCGCCAAAGACATATTAAAGATACAAGTGAGATATGGAGAAAGAATATCGAGCCCATATTTGATTGGCCGGACCTGCATGCCTTCTACGTCGCAACTTGAGCTGTTTTTGAGTGAAAGGAAAACTGACTGTACCTCAAGTTCCGTAAAAGGGCGAAAAAAAAGTGAAAATTGATTTCTATCAGGCAGTAATGTCGAAATATCAGTCGATGCACAGTTATTGGAGTAGCCCACAAAATAATCGCTAAACGTATTTGCTAGAGCAATTCCCAATATTTCTTTGCCACCAAGAAGTAGCTTTTCTACACGCGGAGATGACCTGCGACGATTCAAGAGGGTATTTAACTTCTGCCATAAAATATCAGGTTTATTCGAGCAGCTGTCAAATTCGGCATGAAAATAGAATTTCCTATGCACTTTTAGTTTTCTGTTCAGTTTGTTTCTAAATGATTTATATTCCTTTAATACGCATGGATCTTTGGTCTTAATAAACTTGTGGTAGAGTGCATTTTTACAATTTATTTGTTTTAACAATTCGGGAGTTATCCATGGCTTTCTTATCTTTTTACCCAGTCTAAACTTCTGTTCTGGGAAATGGCGCTTATATATTCGAGAGATCTCATCAATAAGCTTGCTGTACGCGATGTCTACGTTATCTGTTTCCAGAATTTCCTTCATGTCGCAACACTGTAACTCAGCTCTGAAACTATCTAAACCAGTCTGTGTAATGGTCTGGAGGGAAACGTACTGATGCTTTTTGTTTGATATAAGATTATGTTTTCTTAACAGAAAAAATATTGGAAGGTGGTCACTTAGGTCGTATGATATTACACCACTAGCAGCGTTTGTAGAATCGGCATTTGTAATAAACAGATCAAGTAGTGTTTCGCTTTCGGTTGTGATCCTAGTTGGCGCACGGATGACATTTTCATATCCGTTTGAGGTTAAAATGGTTAGCATGGCCTTTTGCGGTGCAGAGATGGTCAACATGTCAATATTGAAATCCCCGGCAGACACCAAGTAATTACCAGTTTCTGAAGTAAATGACAGCAGTTGCTCATAAAAAGAAAAGAAGCTAGAAAGGTTACCATGTGGTGGTCTGTAGCAAACAGAAAACGTATAGTCATTCACGCAAGCTGTTATAATTTCAAAATCATCACAGCAGATACAAAAGTCGGAAAGCAACTCGCAGTTCACATGTTCTCTTAACAACAGCATTACACCACCGCCCCGACGATTTGTTCGATTCACACTGTACGACCGGTAGGACGGAAAATTGGGCAGCTCGCGGTCATCCCTGCACCAAGTTTCACTAAGCATGACTGCATCAAACAAAAAATTAAAACCAGTGATGAAGTCATTTATGTCGGTTTCTTTGCTGTACAGCGAGCGAACGTTTAGGTGAAGGCATTTCAGTGAAACAGCATGGTGACTTGAGACAAAGGTTTTTAACTCATGCGGAAGAATATGACTGTGACTAGCCATTTTTAACAAAAATTAATCTTGACACGGTCTATAGTCAGCAGGCTTAGGTTGGAACGTCTGACCTGTGACGCACTACTACCACAGAGTCACCGTCGGCTTTGCGCAGCAAGATTTTTCCGTTCCTGTGCCACACGTACTTGCACTCGTTTTGTTTGGCCCAATCCTTAGCCTCTCGAAGCAGTTGCCGGCTTTGACTGGTCATGTTTTCTTGGATGAACAGGTTAGATTTCTCTTCTTTTAGTTTAGATCGGTTATTCAGCCATTGATCTCTGATAGATTGCCTGATATACCGAACGATTATACCTGGTATTTTTCCAGGTTTGCATGGGAGGCGGTGAATAGCGGCGACGTCTGTTTCAGCAAGTGCAGGAACCTCAATCAAACGGGCAACAGAGTTTACTTTTAGAAGCAAATTTTCATTCTCAGAAACACCAACACCGTGAATTTCTAAATTTAGTTTCCGGTTTCTCCACTCTAAGTCGTTCAAATCTGCCTCAAGTCTTCTAGTTGCATCGTCACAAGCGCGAGTGTTCTGTTCAAGGTGTTCTAGCCTTTTCCGTATTTCTTTCGATTCTTTTTCCTGTGCAGCTAGTCGCGTCAACATTTCGTCGTACTTGTCCGACATGAGCTGCACCGACCGTTCGATGCTTGGCACAGTTTCTTTGAGCGGCAACAACTCGTCCAACTTTTGGCTTATAACAGCTAGAATAGACCTGATATCAGTAAGTTCTTCAGCTGTCGGTCTCCCTTCTGTGCTTTCGGCATTTTTTCCATCATCTTTGCAGATAGAGCAGGTCCACTTTTGTTTGGCGGATTCAGATTTCTTTTTATACTGTTTGTCCGATATTCCAGCACATGCTCCAACATGGAAAAAGTGGCTACATTCACCACACGACAGAGACAGTTCATCCGGGCTAATAGGCTCGTTACACGCAGGACATACATTGTGCGCAGGCATAGAAGCAGAAAATGCAGCACAGAGAAACAAAAAAAAATTCAATTTTACGTGGCAGCAGCGGAAGAATAGACAACACACTAAGAACGAGAGCAATTTTTTACAGGGCGTGGACTAACCTGCGTAGACAGGCGACAATCAACAGATGTGCCGTGTGCGCTACCGCTGCTGCCAAAAGGTTGCTGTCCTCAGGGGTCGACGGCTTTATAGCGAAGACTGGTGATGGTAGTGGCACCCAGCGGTGAAAATCGTTGGTTTCCTCAGCTGGAGATAGCAGCACAGTCGAGTAATCACCACATGCAGGTGACACACGGCGCGATGTAGCACGATAGCCGGGAGATGGGCGTCACGTAGGCTACAGCCAGGAAGACAGCAGCCGATGAAGAATCTGCGTAGACAGGCGACAATCAACAGATGTGCCGTGTAATATCGCATACGAAGGCGAGCATATGTTTTCAGTACATCGGTGTGGCCGTATTGTGGAGCGGCGTGGAAAGAGGCGCAGATGGCAGCACGGAGGTGTCGAGGGATCCCCAACAGCCACTTGCGCCCGTCGGAGAGGTAGTTACGGCGAAATAAGAGGCCGTCACGAACGGCGAAATGGTGTGCTTAGCGGCGAAGGGTCCGGGACAAAGTATGCGGCGAGGGATTGTTTAAGAAGGTGAGCAGCGAGGTTATCCAAGGATCCTTCAGTTGTTCGGAGAGCATATCAGGGACTTCGAACGACGAGAAATCGTAGGCACAGACGAGGGCAGAGGTTGAATCTCATGGGAGCGGTGAACGAAAAAGGGCGTCGGCGTCCGAGTGCTTCCGGCCAGCGCGATAATTGACGTTAATGTCGAACTCCTGGAGACATAAAGCCCAGCGGGCGAGTCGGCCAGAAGGATCTTTGAGAGAGGATAGCCAGCACAGGACGTGATGGTCAGTGGCGATATAGAAGGGCCGTCCGTAGATGTGAGGAAGGAACTTGGCAATCGCCCAAATGACTGTGAAACCTTCTTTTTCTGCGACAGATTAGTTCGATTCCGCCTTTGTGAGGGCGCGGTTTGCGTAAGCAATAACATATTCTGGATACCCAGACTTTAGCTAGGCAAGAACTGCGCCTAAGCCCACACCGCTCGCGTCAGTGTGAATTTCTTTCGGACAGGCGGGACTAAATTGGCAAAGGATTGAGGGCACGGGGTGGGGGGGGGGGGGTAGACCAGCAGGTGACGTAAAGTGCTGAATGCGGTGTCGCAGGCTGGTGAACAAGACAAGAGGTTCGGGCTGCCGGCAAGAAGCTGCATTATAGGGGCAATGATAGAAGCGATACGACGGATAAAGCGGCGCAAATATGATTATAAGCCTAAAAAACTGCGGAGTTCCTTTAAGGTGGTGGGTATGGGGAAGTCAGCGACGGCGCGAAGTTTGGCAGGGTCAGGAAGAACGCCGTCCTTGGAGATGACATGTCCTAATATTGTCAGCTGCGTAGCAACGAAGTAACTTTTTTTTTTCAGGTTGAGTCGTAGCCCGGAGTCAGTAAGGCACGTGAGTACGCACTGAAGGCGGTATAGATGGGAAGGAAAATCTTTGTAAAAACGGCAATGTCATCCAGGTAAGATTCCCATTTGAGGCCGCTGAGAATATTATCCATCATTCTCTCGAATGAGGCTGGAGCATTGCAGAGGCCGAATGGCATCACATTGAATTTATGCAAGCCGTCCGGGGTGACGAAAACGGCTTTCAGCCGGTCAGCGGCAGCCATCGGGACTTGCCAGTAGCCGGAGCGTAAGTCGAGAGATGAAAAATACTCCGCTCCCTGCAAGCAATCCAGTGCATCGTCGATTCGGGGTAGAGGATCAACATCCTTGTGGGTGATCTTGTTGAGACAGCGGTAGTCCACACAGAACCTGACTGAGCCATCTTTTTTCGTCACCAGGACAACAGGAGAGACGCAAGGGCTGTGAGCTGAAGCATGCCGCGCTGAAACAAGTCGTCATCATTGTCACGGATGACGCGGCGCTCACTCGGCGAGACGCGGTACGGTCGTTGGCGCAAGGGGGCGTGCGTACCAGTGTCAAATGCGTGATAGATGGTCAACGCGCGCCCCAAGAAGAGTTGGAAAACGTGTATAGAGTTGCGAAAGCGCTGGAGTAGTTCCTGTATCTGGCCACGGTCAGTGGACGGAAGGTCGGGAGCGATGGCACGATGAAAGACGTCGGAGGGAAGCGGATCGGGTGCAGTCGCGCAGTTGCCTTCAGGCACGGATATTGAAGAACGCGGAGGCGAGAGTAGGGTCCAGTTCTTCAATTGAACCAAGGCATTCGCCGCGGAGAATAGACGAGGGCAAGAAAATGGGTTGGTGACATAGATGGCTCAATGGCCGTCGGAATTCGTGAGAACAGTGAAGGGAAGCACATGGCGGTGATGGCGGGTGGCGGCTGCGGTGGGTTTAAAGAGAACAGGGCTGCTGAGGGAGAGTCAGGTTGGAACAGAACGAGGGCAGAAGAGAAGGGAGGTATGTCGGTGTCGGCAGCTACAAGAAGGTTAGCGGATCGCGCAGGCCGGTCACACAATGAAACATTACACACGGAAGAAAGCTCAAGTTCAGCACGGGCACAATCTTTCACTGCGCGTTGAGTCGAGAGGAAGTCGCAGCCTAGGATGACATCGTGAGAGCAGGTGCTCAGCACAACAAACTCGATGTTATAGACGACGTCGTTGATAGAAACGCGGACCGTGCAGGATGCGATGGTGTGGATGCGCTGAGATGTGGTCCCTTAGCGAAAAAAGGCTGTGCTAAAAATGCATTTGAAACACATATATTAATTTTGTACTTTATTTCACATTTTTTTCCCTAAGCTTCAACTGCAGTACGAATTCTTTCTAAGTATGCTAGGTGTAATATTCTGAACATTCTTACAAATGCATCAAAAATGCATTTTCTGTGCGCTTAATATTATTATACTTTAAAAATATACTAAAATACCCAATAAATACATTAAAATATACTAAAATATACAATTAATACATTAAAACCATGCTAAAAATATACAATATATACATTAAATGTGTACTAAAATGTACAATAAATACATTACACTATAATAAAAATACACTAAAAACATACAATTAATACAATAAATATACATTCACTTTGGTTCGACTGACAAAAGGTTGGATAGTCGGACAATACTGATCAATGTTGTCAACAGCCGAAGAATGACTGAACTGGTTAAGCATCAGGAGACAGACGATCCCAGATAAAACGCGTTGTCATCAAAAGGTCTATGCCAAAGCAAGGTCTCGTGACGGGACCTCAAACGTGAGAGATGTAGCCACGCAGGAACCGCGGACGGAAAGTGCCGTCATGCAGCAAACACGAACTCCTCCGACAAGCTTAATACTTGGCTTCGCTTATATATACCCTTTGTGAGGGGAAACATTATCTTCCCGGTGAGGCTCTTTTCCCGCAAAGACTGTGGGCCCCCAAATTGTTGCACAAGCGTCGGAGTGGTCGCGTTCGAATCTTCGGTCTACTTAGAACCGAATTGTTAGTCGTAACTTGCGTCATTCATCAGTCAGGAGTCGAACTGTCAACCAACAAATACATGAGCGTCTAATGGAGCCGGTCGGCCCTGCCAGTCGGGGTCCTTTTCGCTGGCATGCGCGGGCCCGGAAGTGCGCATGGCGCCCTTGCCGGTACAATGCTATCACGCTGTCCACACTTAATTTAGATAAGTGGCGGTTGCCTTTCTGCTAGAAGTTAACATAAACGATTGGACGAAAAGGAAGAGTTTCCACTGTTCCCGGAAGCGTGATTTTGAGCACTGGGTCGTTGCACGGCAGCTTGAAGTGTGCTGCAGATATGCTGACGCGGACTACCCATTTGTCAGAGTCGAAGTATACTACGCACGAATTATATTCGCATTTACGAAAGTATAGTTTAAATGCATTGCCAACATGCCATTTCCGAAACGCGATTTCCAGCGCTAACTGTTCAAAGGTAGCTCGAAGTGTGCTACAAATACGTTTACGTGTACAGCTCATTCGTTAGAATTGAAGTGTACTTTGGAGGAATTATTGCCGTATTTGCGAAAGTGCACTTTCAATACATTGCCAACATGCACAGGCCATTTCCCGCAACGCGATTAGGAGCACAATATTGTTCTACGGCAGCTAAAAGTGTACTTCAAGTATGTTTTAAAGGGCTTCCCGTTTGTTAAATTTGAAGTATACTTGAGACGAATTAATTTCTTATTTACAAAAGTACACTTTTAATACATTGAGAAGATGCTAAAACCGCATACATATTTTTACACATGTTTAAAACGTGCTCGGCACACGCTTTAAGTGTCGTATACATCGGATGGATTAATTTTATATTTACGAAAGTACTCTTTTAATATAATGACAAGATGCTAAAACCGCATTCATAGTTTTGCACCTATTTGAAACGTGCTCGAAACATGCTTTAGGTGACGTGTACTTCGAACGCATTAATTTCATATTTACGGAAATACACTTTTGATATACTGACAAGATGCTAAAACCGCGTTCATATTTTTTCACGTATTTGAAGAGTGCTCGAAGCATACTTTAAGTGACATATAGTTCGAATGCATTAATTTCATATCTACGCAAATATCTTTAATACATTGACAAAATGCGAAAACCGCATTTATTTTTTTAACGTATTTGAAACGTGTTCGGAAAATCCTTTAAATGAGGTACATTTCGAATGCATTAATTTCATGTTTACGAAAGTACACTTTTAATATATTTACAAGATGCTAAACCTGCATTGATATTTTTTCTCATATTTGAAATATGCTCGAAACATGCCTTAAGTGACGTCTTTTTGGCAGATTTAAGAAGATATTTCGAATACTAAGCATAAAATTTCAGGAACCTATTTCCGGCATATTTCAGTTCATTCATGAATACAAAATATGTTTAAAAATATTATAAATATTGCGAAGTATATTCCAAACGTATTAGTTTTCGCTAAGGGGTCATACCTCGTGCAAAGTTAGACAGCGGCGTACTGTCATCTTACGAAGTTTGCGGCGAAGGGCATCACCAACTACTAACAAGGCAGCACCCGTGTCGACGAGCGCGAGAGCAGGGACGCCTTCAACATACACCTCGATCACGTTAGCAGGAGGAAACGGAGAACTTAACGAGTTCGCAAAACACGCAGTTCTTGCCTCCGGAACTGCGGCATTTAGTTTTCTTCTGGGAGGGGTCCGGGCGGCGGAGCATCGGACAAATGGAACGTCGGCAAGGAGAAGGCGAGCAGCAAGTACGGTACGGGGGGGCGAAGCGTAGATGAGCCAGAAGAGAGATTATGCAAGGGCGGCTCGGAATCATAGCGAAACTTGCGCACAGCATCCCCAGAACGAGCAGATCGCTGAAGGCAAAGACGTGCGACATGGCCCGGAAGACCGCAAGAGTAGCATATTGGTCACTTGTCGCCGGTACGCCAAGGGTTCTTGGGTGTCGGCGGGGTCAACGAAACAGGACTGGCGGCAATGGCATGGACTGCGGTGGAGCATAAAAGGCCGGGCTGCTACGGTAGGTGGCAGAAATGGGCGAGCGCCGTGTACTGGTGACTGCTGAAGCATCGGTGAGCGGGGCTGCCACAGGGGGAGGCGAGGGGCTGGATGTCAGAACAGCAGTGACCTGCTCCTCAGTAGCACTGCGAACAGTGGGTAGGAGAAAGCTGGCGAGCGACTTCTTCGCAGACGAAGCCTTTTACGTGCTGCATGAACAGGGACTGCTCAGAAGACGATACACCAAGGGCCAAGCCAGCAAGACCCTCTGCAGGAAGCCCTTGGCGCTCGCACCTAACAAAATAACTGGGAGAGACAGAGGGAGTCCTCACCTCGAAAGAGGGACCTCCAAATACTGCTATCTCTGAACTGCGAACCGCCTGCAAGAGAGGAGAAAATGATCTATTCTGTCAACTTGCCCACATCAGAGAGAAAGGTTTTTCGCAGTGAACCCGCATCTGCATACGAACAAATTTAAGTGAGAGATTCAGCATCGAAGATGCGTCATTGGCACCTCAAAGAGCCTTGATTTAGGCCCCTGGACATCACATGGGTAAATTAAGTGGTGAAAATCCACGGAATTGAACAACGGATCGTTCAAGCTGGCCGAACAATGTTTTAATCGCTGGAAACATGAAGTTTCCAACAAAATGAGGTGAGGGACAGGATAGATTACAGGAGCGCTGAGAACTGACCTTGGCAATAAATCAGCCACCTCGGTAAAATAGACCCCCGAATGGCCAGGTACCCAGACAAAGCGGACCTCATGCACTGAGCGCGGAACAAAACCTTAAGCGAACGATTCAATAAAGATTTGCTGGAATTTTGGCGACAGACTAGAACTTAAAGGCAATCTGCAAGAATAAAACCCGTGCTACATACCTGGGAATTTTGATAAGAGCAAAACCAATAGCCGAAATCTCTGCGAAGCATATAGGAGTATAATCAGGGACACGAGCAGGATTGCTCCAAGCCATATCTTGCGGATATATTCCAATTGCCGCCCTCGTACAGCTGCCGGAGGCATCACTGGAGAGGACAGTATGATGAGGAAAATTCTGTAGGTGTTCAGAAAGAAGAACATTTAGGATATTTTCGGGCATATGTTTCGCATAGGACGGGACAATATGGTAGTAATAGAGGACTGGGTGCCTGCTTATCAGCAACTCGTTGCAAGATCAGATCAGCCTGAGGCGGAGCTAACAGATTCTGCGTGAACCTAACTTGCGGAAGCTGATAGCGTGGCCAATTTTTAGAGAAAGACAGCTGTGGCTGGGATATAAAAATGGGAATATTAACATCTGAGGCCGGGTCAAAGGACCTCAGGAAAGTACGCATTATTACAAGTTGGAAGCGGAAATATAGGTCGGGAATCCGGGCTTCTAGATAAAGGCAGGCGTTCGAAGCTGATTTTAGGAGTCCGAGACATAGCTATAGTCCACGCCTTTCCGGTAAGTCTAATGGCTGTAGCTTGTAGTTTACGCTACCAAAGAACAAGATGCAACCAAATTCCAGAATCGCTCTCATATAACCCTTACAGAGCAACAGTAAAGTGTCACGACGAATGTCAAACTATTGCCAACTCGTGTCATGCGGCCCAGAGCGCAACCCCCTTTAATAACATTATATAGTCCTAATATTGTGTCGCGAGTCCAAATTTTGGTCACAAGTAACGTCTAGTTATTTAACCAACTCAACCTGATAAATTGGGGTGGAGCGGAAGACAAGCAAGATGTACAAAGGAGTGTCGAGCGGAAATACCAGCACGCCGCATTTGCTAACATTAAGTGACAAATCAATTTGGTCCAACCGTACTTCAGTCGCATTCAGGTGTGCCTGGAAATACTTGTAAAGTGCTTGAATATCGTTTGCTCATGCGAAAAACCTATATCATCGGCATATACATAAACTATGTTAGGATGAATGGGTATGTCCGAACCAATATGTTAAAAAGCAGCGGAGACAGAACAGATCCTTGAGTTAAACCTCTTGATTGAACATAGGCATTAGGACAGAAAGGTACATCTGTACAATAGAAAAATTCACAAATCCAAATTCACAAATCACAAATTTAGAATTCACAAATCACAAATTTAGAATTAACAAATTCAAGCATACATGTAGTGGGGTGGTTGTAGCTGAGCAAGGTTGTCAATAAGGACCGTGTTCTCCGCGCTGTCTTAGGCCTTAGCAACATCAAGTGTCACCAAGGCCGAAACTTTCCTCTTGCGCATTGAGAGTCGTATTCGGCTGTGGAGATCCACTTGCGCGGACCGTATGGAACAGCCACGACGAAAGTCAATCTGTGCGGAGCTTAGGCCGTAAACGTGATGAACATGCTTTGTGAGGCGACTGTGTATTACACTTTCTATTAGGTTTACTAATTTGAGGTTAAAGCAGTTGCACATATTTTGTCTAATTGCAATCCATTCTTTGCATTTTTCAAACGAAATTATTTTCGCAATTTTCCAGCTGTGAGGAATTCAAGAGTTTTCCAATGACGCATTTAAAATATCCAGAAGGTGAGTTGTAAAGTATTGCGCTAAAGTCTTCAACATGCCCACAATGAGCCCATTAGGTCCAGGGGGAGCAGACTGCATTGAGGAAACAATTAGCAGGAGCTGCGACACGCCGTCCTCACTATAGTCCGGGCTAGGGTTCAGTGTGCAAAGGTTCCGTTTCCTGCACCTGGAAACGTAAAGCCAGCCCGTGCACTTCGTCTACGTCTTCGCTGCGCTGCTTGAACACCTGCCGGTCGGTCCCATTACAACTGTTGTTTCCTTTTGAGACTAGAACAATACTTTGGCTTTCTGCATAATACTTTTCAGACCCACAGTACTGCTCTGCCTGTCTAACTCATTCAGCATGCTTTGCAGTTCGTCTCCAGAGTGATTTAGAAAGGTAATGTCATCAATCCTTCGGGGATTAATAAGGTATTCCCAATCATTGCCCCTGAATATTTCTTGTAAACAGGCGGTGAATAGACTTCGAAAAATCGTGTCTCCCTGCCGGACATTCCTTTCTTATTGTAATTCTTTTGTCGACTTTATAGAGGACTATTGTAACTGTGCACCCGCTATAAATACTCTCCAGTGTTTTTACATAAGGTTCGTCTACGCCCTGATTCCGTAATGCTTGCATGACTGTGCAACCTTCGACTGTGAAATGCTTTAAGATTTCCTGCGCCGGAAAAATGTCCTCTCTGCGAAACAGCCGCTTCTGACACCACTGTCCACCACCTTATGTGGAGGTGGCCAGGAACTTCGCTGGTGCCCGCTCGCGTTCTTCAAGAGCCAGGCCTGTCCTCAAACAATGACTCCGATTTCCCCTTGTGGCTAACGAAAAACTTTTGTTTACCAATATTGTGTGAATTTTTATACCTAACAGGACTTCATGCCTTTTTGTAACGCATTATAACGTTCGTTAATTACAACTTGTTTTATGCCTCGCGGTACATTTTGCATTTTAAATAAATAAATAAAATCTTTAAGATAATAAATAACGGAAATATATAGCGGTTCGTTATACTCCGGGCATTTCACTATCCCCTGATTAATAGTGTGAATATCGTCTTTTATTTGGTACCCTTTACGAAAGCCTGCCTGATGATAGGATTGATTAAATGATAAAGTTTTGAGTCTATTAGCAATCACCTTAGTAAGTGACCTTGTAGGCAACGGACAGTAAGTTGACTAGTGTATAATTGTTAATCTTCTTGGCGTCTCTTTTTTTAAGGTATTAACATGAAAGCGTTCTTCCAAACTTCTGGTACGCTCGAGGTCATAGGGCATTGCGTGTGCAAGATGGCAAGTTTTTCTAGTGCAATCTCGCCTCCATCCTTCAGCAGATCTGCTGTCACTTGATCCGCACCAGCGGCTTTCCGTCTTCTATCGTGCTCTATTCTCGCTTTTATTGAAATTCCTTATGTCGGATACATTGTGTTTGCTGAATAACTTTCATAGTTCTGCCAGTTTTGTCTCTTGGGTTAGGGGCCTTCATGTTTTGGCATATCTTAATTAAATCTCTCCCGAGAGAGCTTGCCGGTATTCCCTCGAACCGACATACGGTCTTTTTACACTGCGGATTACGTAATAATAAAACCTGTGAGATTGCTTTTCTTTGCTAGAGCATGAAAGCGGTCGTCCTCAATTAAAACCAAATATCTGTTCTGCAAGGATATCCTGAATTCCTCTACTTTCCTTCTAACCTGTGCGCTCGCTAATGGGCTTCCACTTCACTAGTGCCTTCCGTTCTCTCTTCAAGCCTCGGCTAATTCGAGGCCTTACGTTCTATCGGTCGCTACAACCCACCTTTCAACATGCTATAAAACAAAGCTTTGATGATCAGGCTAAGAGGCTTGGGGATACTCGTTATCCAGATGACCTCATCACTTTGGGTTGCAATGTAATAGTTAAAAAGCTGAAAAACCTCGGCTTTGCCGTTTTCTTCACAGAAAGAATCGAAACGGAAAAAGTTCGCAGTCCTTCTCTATGTACACCGCCGGTCACATGGTTTTAAAGATATGGCCCATATGTTTGAGGTTGATGTTTTTTCGGCACCAAATAAGCTCAATAAAATTTGTTCAATTGTTGAAAATAGGGCTCGCAATTGTAATAAATCTGTAGCGTATTGTGGCATTAAGCATGATTAGGAATTTTTGCCGTGCTCTGATGGCTTAGTGCACAAAATACCTCTGTCCTATGGTCAAATTTATTTAGGTCGAACGGGAAGATGTATTAACACACGTCTGAGAGAACATCTTAACACATTAGATTTTACCCACTCCACAGATTTAGTTTATCATTGTCGACAGTGTCAATCATGTTTTCCTTCCTTATACTAAAAAGACATATTGTATAAACACCCCGACCAATTGACCAGAGAATTCGTGAAAGCCTACGAAATGAGGAAACAAACCACGATTATGCATCAGCAAACTAACCCTGCTCGTGCGTTAAATTCAGGTTACCTATCTTGTGATTAAACTTTAGTTGAGAGTCAGCGCTTGTTCTGTGTTCTCTGCCATTTGTCCCCGTTTTTCGCGCGGTTATTTTTTTAAAAAAGCCTATAGGTTTTTTTAGGGGAGCACTGCATGTGTTGGTAAGTGAGTAAAAACTTAATTGATGAAAATAGAGCAGTCGTTAGTAGGTGAGGTTCACACCCTGCAGGTCTCATACCGCATATGCCTATTCGATGGCCTTTAGTTTAGTGTCTCCGTCTTCGCTGCCCTTTAGTGAAAGCCACGAGTCTCATGACGGAGCAGTCATAAGCACTGGGGGCGGAGGACTCGCTTTATAATCCCCGACCATGTGGTCAGAAGTAGCTTTTTTCTCCGCAAAAGCGGGAATTAGGGATATATATTTGAGCAAATATGTAAGAGTACACGTTTGGGTTGGGGAAGGAGTCGGTCTTAAGTATCCTCCACACTACCTGCTGCACCATTGAAAGGGAGTGGTGCGGCGGCGGGAATCTCCTTCTTCGGAGTTTTAAATGGGTGGTATGATCGTGGCAGTGCTTTAGAGCTTCGCCGGTTGCCTCCGGGTTCAGACCATCCACTGCTCGGCCGGCTCTAACTCGAGCTTGAGCATGGGCGGCCTCTTTTTCGGGGCCTCTGGCAATCGCCAGGACCCATACCAGGTCAATTTCTCGCAGAGGGAATGCAACATTTTCTAAGATATATCTGGCCACGAGATAGATGCGGCATTTGTGAAAGACGGTGATGACGAATTTGGAATCACTAATGATGGCATTAGCATCCTTAAAGCCAAAGGCCACTGCAACTGTGGCTTATTCAGCGGTTTCCGCGCTCATGATGAATACCGTAGAGACCATCAGTGGAGTGGCTGGATAAGAGTCTCGAGGTTGGGATACCCCGCAAATGGCGAATCTTTGGGGCTGTCTTGGTAATTGGCTGCAGAATGGCAGAAGAAAAGCGCAACTAAAATGAAAATAAAATTGATTTTTTGAGGAAACGAAATGGCGCAGTATCTGTCTCATATCTGCGGACACCTTAACCGCGCCGTAAGTAAAGGAATAAAGGAAGATCTGAAAGAAGACAGAAAGAGGAGCCGTAGTGGAGGGCTCCGGAAGAATTTCGACCAACTGGGGATCTTTAACGTGCACTGACATCGCACAGCACACGGACGCCTTTGCGCAAATATTGCAGGAGTGCTTTTTGGAAAGTGATGCTTATGAGAAGTTTCCTCATCAATCAACCTCCTGCAAACTGCCCCCTCTCCCCTCTCGCTCGGCACTTGTAGGGAAGAGACGTCGGCATAAGAATGACTCAGAAAAAATGAAAATGACTCAACAGCAGGCATATTGGTAAAATAGGGTCCGTCAGAACTGTCTGTGTAAAAATGAAGCTAGCTTTCGTAAGCCTTCACGCATTCCTTGGGAAGGGCTACCTAGGCCTCACAATCCCCCCTGGGGATTGCGAAAGCAGCTACCTTGCGATGTAGTCGAGCATCGCTTAACAGTTACGCCAGTGTTCCTGTAGTGGTACGAGGACTCACCGTGCTCTATCAATTTTGTACCAGCCGACAACGAAGTAACTTTCCGGCTTCTTGAAGAAGACGATACTGAGTGTTTGCGTGTGTGCGTGAGTGTGTGAGGGTGAGTGTGTGTGTGTGTGTGAGAGAGAGAGAGAGCGGTATTCAAGCCTTAAAAATCAGAGTATTTCCCAGCCCTCCAAACCTGTTTGTGGAGACCTCCCCATGACATTTGGTGTGAGCAGCTGGGTGACGTCATCACATCCTACGGCCACAAGCTAGATTCGCAGTGGCCGAAACTTTGATATAGTCGCGATGACTACCGAAGGGGCCCTACCTCCGCCAAAAGCAACGACTGCCGTCGTGGCCCCACCCCGCGAACGGGGCACCTTCTGCCGCACTTATGACGTGGATAGCGATGACTAGGCTTTCGCTTTGTGAGCGTGGCAGCAAGCACAACAGGAGCGCGCAAAGCTCATTATTGCGGATATAATATTTTACCTTGCCTGAACGGCACGCATACGGTACGAAACTCATCAATATCTTAGATCCTGCGACTTACGCAAAAAGAAGCTCTCAAACTTGTTTGTGAAGCTTGTTAGACAGCAGCTTGTAGCTTAAAAAACTTGTTGCGTGCGCCCAAACGTCTACGGAATTTTACATTTCCGATATTGACGACGTGTTGGCCCTCGGCAGAAAAGTTGATCAAAAACTATCCGAGGCAGACAAGGTGTGGCACATAATAAAAGGCATTACCACGGCGCCTTCAACCTTCTCTGCAAAGAGTGCTGCAAGGTTTATTCCGAGCTGCCGCGGAGGCTAAGTGGTTATGGTAATCGGCTGATAGGCGGAAAGACACGGGTTCGATCACGGCCGCGGCGCCAGCATTCCTACGGAGCAGATATCAAGCGTTCCGCATACTGTGGGATGTCGGTGCACGTTAGGGAACCCCAAGTGGTTGAAATTATTCAGAACCCTCTACTATGGCATCCCTCATAGCCTAAGTCGCTTATATACATTAAACGGTAAACCGCAAAAACGCTACATGCTTGATTCTTTTTTACAGATGTCCCGGCGAATCGAGCAGGCCAGACCCCGTATAATTATGCATCGTTTTGAGAATTTTCAAAGCACAGCTGCTAGCTCCTATTGCGACGTACTACCAACCCTACAGCAGCCTTCGAACCCTGACAAAACGGCCCTGATCCTGCACCGTGAACTCCAGGCTGTGCCTCCCGCTGCCTCCATCCCTCCGTTGCCAACAATACGCTGTTCACTATATCTCTCAATCTGGCTGTTGATCGACAGGAGGTTGCAAACCTGGATATGCCCACTAGGCGCACACTGGGAAACGTGAGTTCAAGCTCCATCCTTTGTGTGGTCGCCACTGCTACACCCAGCAACTCCTTCGCGACCCGTTAGCGGTACGGCAGTCGTGCGAAGTGACGCACCCTTGACCATCAGCCCATCTATTTCACGCGCTTGCTGGTCTGTCGCATCTGTCGTTACTGCCGCAGCCGTTCGTACACTCCTCTCCGCCCCTTCCTTGCTTTAGTCGTCCCTCTGACTACGCACGTAATCGTTTCTCGTCGAGCTATGGGCCACCTCGCTCCAAGACCGCTCCGCTTGCATATGGTTCGAGCTGCTCACCTCGTCCACAAACACGCCGTTCGCGTCCCCCTCTTCCTGGTCGCACCTGCTCTCCATCTTCGCCGAATGCTTCTCTGGAAACCAGCCGATGAAGCTCCCAGAGGTGACGCTGCATTGATGCCCCGGACTGCAACTCCTGCGGTCCACTGCTTTTCTCTGTCATCTCCCTGACGTCTTTGTAAATGATGTCCCTGTACCAGCCCTCATTGACACTGGTGGCCAAGTAACTGTACTTAGCTCATGATTTCTCCGCCGCCTCAAGAAAGTGATGATCCATGCCATTTTGTCCACAGTGGGCGTCGCCGTTGGCAGTACTTCTACCGTTACTGGGGTGTGTAGTAGCCGAGTAACCGTTGCCGGTTATCACATCCCAGCTTCATTCGCCGTCCTTCACCAGTGCCCTCACGACGTGATCCTCGGGTTGGACTTCTGAACTGCCTCATCTTCCTTTATCGGCTGCCCCAGGAGCCTTATACTACTTGACTACCACAGTGCTCTGATGCCTCCTTCAGCCCTATCACCCTTCGCTCCACGGAGTTAGCTCCCCTGTCTGCTGACTCTGCCTACTACCAGCTTTTCCCCAGCTGTCTATCAGCTTTTCCTGAGGATGGCTACTTCGCTTGCCCTATTAGCGATGTCGTTCTACACCATATTATTATTCTTCCGCACCTCGTTGTGCGTATCACCCAGAATAGCACCTACTTTCCTGTCCATTACTTTAGCTTGTCGTCCCAGTTCTTCCCGAAGGCATTTCGCTCGCTGATTTGACGCCTCTGATAGTCTGGATCACTTCTACTTTTACACCTGCAGTGCCTTTTGACACCTTTCTATCAATCACTTTTGCTCGAACTCTTATTTCCGGGTTGATTCAGGAAGATTTGAGCCCCAATTATGCGAAGATCTTCACCTCCTTTTGTTGTCGTAAAGTGACGTTTTTTACGTTGGTGCTCTATCTCTGGTTCAAACGCCTATTGTGACTCACCGCATTTACACAGGCGATGCCAATTATATTTTTTTCTGCTTGCGTTGCGCAACAGGAACGTACAGAACTATTGTGAGATTCGTAAGGGGAAGACACCAATCAAAAGCTTCGATGGTGTTATTTAGGTTTTTCTCAATTCTTCATTTTTTCACCAAATCAGCCGGTTTCCTTAATAGGAACCGCCTGAATCTAATTATCTCGCCTGTGCCGTCCGCTTCAGTTTCAATTAAGTCACTCTGTAATGCCCAGCAGGATCCCATTTACTCGACTGCAAGGCAAGAACCGTGATAGTGCCGACAGCAAGCACGAACAAGAAGCAGTCTTGCTTTGGGCCATCCACGCTGCGACGGATTTATTGCGTGCTGTTTGGACTGAACCTATCTGTTTGCGGCACCACAGAAAGCTACCGCGAGCCAACGTGAGCTATGTGCTTTGCGCGCTCCCGGGAGTTTTGAGCCGATGGGCAGGCAGCTAAGGCTGTTACTCCAACCAATTGGACAGCAGCAGTCATTCCACGAAGACCAGAGGGGTGCGTCCTCCTGTAGGCTGAGGCTGAATGAAAAATACGACGAAGCACCAAAAGCTAAGAGCGGATTGCGGCATCCGGTTGTCCAAACAGGGGAAACCGAACACCAAGTGTGATTGCATGGACACTGCGGAGGTGCGCTCCAACTCCGCTTCGGAAGCAGCACTCATCGGAGTAAGCCGTGACACTTGCAAAAACTTTAGACCTCAAACTTTTGACCTCACTGAAAGGCGACATTACTGAACCTCAAACTCACGCGTGAAGTTTAGGTCTGATATGCTGACCTCACTCACAAAGTTTCGAGCCGTCGCCGACCTCACCTCAACCTCATCTCACAACGTGAGGTTTAGGTCAATTTGAGGTTGAGGTCGACCTCATAATGTTGCCTACCTCTGGACAGCAATCATAAATGATGATGGACATGTTATGGGAGCAATTATTTCTTTCCTGGGCCCGTGTTCACGTCCCGGCCTTTTTGATAAGATGAGGAAATCGCTTTATATACGCCTTTTGCTCCTTTAAGTAATCAAGTTGTTAGTCTGCGTTTGTATGCGTCTTTGCTCTACGCCAATAGAGTCTCTTTTGCGCAATTCTTTCTTTGCATCTAATTATGCGCCGTCGTTACCCATTGTGGCCATTTTTATAGGAATAAGATTTCGGCCTTGTTGGTTTTTCGCGAAATTTGAGTCGCGGCAGGAATAGGCCAACGATGCAGGAGTCCACTCGAGCGTTGTATCTCAACTTTATATCTGAAAACTACCGAATCACTGCGGAAATACACGCTAAG